>JAVXUP010001110.1:0-279710 GCA_033070095.1 Escallonia herrerae
AAGACTTAAAATTAGTTGCTTCTAGGATATGATTTGAACTTAGTTTTTCTTATTGATTTGTATCTAGGCATATACAAACCAATAGTTACATGGCTAGTAGGTCTTTTTATCGCATAACTACGCCCTCAAGCTCTAGAGTTTAATTTCCTTACTATAGTACCCTCGTCGACTTGGGCTTGACTAATAGTTACATTTTCTTCGTGGGAACCCATAATTAGCTGCTGCCGAATAAGCCCACTTAAAAATTGGATAACTTGCTAGATAAGTTATGAGTTCTAGTATCATTAGTGTTTCAGGAAAAAAAAAAAGGAAGTAATTACTATATTTCACTTTGATTTGGCAACATAACATTAGGTTTAGTGTCTTTCGATGTCTTAGTTTACCCATTGCATTTTGAAAGTTGGCTGCTTCACGTATTTGTTTTCTTGTCTTCGTCAATAACTTTCTTAAGTACAATTTGATGCTACACGGTTATATAGATAGTCGGTGGATGTTAAATGTTGGCACGCCTGACATTTTTTGTTTCGCGTCAGGGTTAGTGTTGTCTAAATTTGATTTGAGGCTCCATAGTTACACCTTTATCTTTTGATGTATGTTGCAAGGCATTAGTGGAAACAACTTGATCAACTTATCCCTTTCTTCCCTTGGACTCTTATGTATGGGAGCTTGATCGAGGATTAGCCAATGGGTCTTGGTATTAACTTCTTAAGGTTTTTCTGAAACCATGCTACACTGTGTGGTCAAGTACGAGGTTGTTACCTGAGTCCTATCTCCACGTTTGTGAAGAGGCCTAGAAGTGTTTTTACCACCCCTTGTTTCTTTGCAGAACTAAAAGGGAGCCCATTTCTAGGCTTTTTATTAGGAAGATAGCAGGTTGCAGATGGGCAAGGTGGGTTCTATGTTACATGAACTCTTCAGTATGCGTGAAGTACCCGTGTCGGATACTCGACACTTGGACATGGATATGGGATATGTGTCCGGCACATCTCATAGGATATGCCACTATGAACACTATCTTATAATGTTTTGTTTAGTTCATTAGTGCTTTGAGACAAGACAAGTTATCAACTAAACCCAAGTGCATGACAGGAAAAACCATTTCACCTTGGAAATAACTAAAAAGCAATAATGAATATGAACATTTTGTCGTGTTCACATGTCTTGTGTTTTCAAAATTGGATGAATCCGACATTTGGACACGTATCCGATGTACTGAGTCCATGTAACATAGGGTGGCTTTCTCTAGGTTTGGTGAATCTTTTGTTGGGCATATTAGTGAGAAGGGATAGACGGTTATTCAATCTGGTAGATGTCATTGAAGGTTCTTACCCCACCACTGTCGGCTGAGAAATGTGGAGGATTTTTCTTGGGTTTTTCTCTGGGGTTTAAGGTATCGGTGATGTTGAGGGGAGTAGGGTACTGTGGCATGAGCTTGCGGTGGCTCAGAGTACTTGGAATAGATTATGTTGGATTGCTGATCACTTCAATGTTATTAGGTTCCCCGACGAGACGGCGGGATGCTTATCCTTCTCCCGCAAAATATTCTTATTTAACCATTCCATTGGGCATGAGGACTTACTGAACCTGCCGCTGGAAGGTGGAACTTTTTCATGGTCGAGAAATTTTGAAAGTGTTTCGTGCTCAACGTTAGGTAGACTCCTGATGTCTCCATATTGGGAGAATAAGTTTGAAAGGTCTACGTAGTCTTGTCTTCCTCATGTTACTTCTAAATTTTGACCATGTGCCTCTTTTATTGGATAGTGGGGACTTAAGGAAGGAGAAGTCCCGCTTTTGCTTTGAAAATATGTGGCTGCTGGAGTCAGGGTTACAATTTGAGGCTACACGGTTATATAGATCAAGGTGTCTTGCACAAATTTTAATTTTTACAGGAAGAATAGCGCAACTGGAATAGGGAGATCTTTGGGAAAATGGAACTTCGAATAGCTCGTGCTCTTAAGGAGATCCATATTCTAGATGTGCTGGGGAGAGGGGTTTGATGCATGGTGAATTGCCTGAAAGAGCAGAATTGAAGGTTGAGTTAGGCACGTTATTTGTGCCGAAGAAGTTTGCTGGAGGTAAAAATCTAGAGTACTTTGTGTCAAGGAGGGCATGAATGCATTTTCTTGTTCCACCCCCCCAACCATAAGATGGCCAATGCTAAGAAAGGAAGAACCAGTTTGGAAAGCTCAAAATCAGCGGCGCGTTATTTTCAGATGAGGTTGATATAGAGGCGTATTGTCAATTTATATGAACAGCTTTTTGTTGTTATTGCTCTTCGGAGGAAGAAGTAGTGGGTGCTTTGAAAGGGAACAATAATAAAGCCCCTAGTCCGGGTGGGTTCACAATAGCATTTTTTCAGCGATGTTGGTCGGTGGTTAAGATGGATGTGCTGGATCTTTTTCCTAATTTTCAGTCTTGGTTCGTTTCAGCAAAGTTTAAACGCTACTTCCGTAGCGTTGCTTCCAAAGAAAGGGGGGGCCAGAAGATGCTAGAGATCTCCGGCTGATTAGTTTTCTGAGCAGTGTCTACGAAATTCTTTCAAAGGTCCTCTTGATTAGATTGATTTCTATTCTTCCTGAAGTTATCTCCGTGTCTCAAAATGCATTTTGTGGGTGGACATCAAATTTTAGATGCTGTCCTCGTTTCTAATGAACGTGACGATGCGGCTCCCCCATATTGTTGTGCAATTTGGATATTGAGAAGGCTTATAATCACATAGACTGGAAGCGTTTGCTCTTTTTGTTGGATAGGATGAGTTTTAGAGCATCTTGGAGAAAATGGATAAAGTTTTGTATTTCTACGGCTCGGTTCTTGGTACTAGTGAATGGTACCCCTGCGGGTTTCTTTTCCTCGTCTAAGGGGCTTGAGCTAAGGGGATTTGCTCTTTCCCTCTCTTTTTCTTAGCTTAAGTAAGATGATTGGCTGGGCTGTGTTTGGACGCTTCGAAGTGGGGGACTTGAGGGTGCGTGGGACTGTGATTTTTTCATTCATTATTGGCTGATGACACCTTGATCTTTTGTGATGCGGTGGAGAACCAACTCATATTTTTGAGGATGCTATTGCTTTTGCTGTTTTTCAGGCTTGCTCGAGGTTTCACATAAACGTTACTAAAAGTGAGTCGATCCAGGTGGGGGAGGTGCCAGACGTGAATCTTTTGGCTGGGTTCTTTGATTGTGGGGTTGGGGTCTTCCTTGGGCGCTTCTTATAAATATAGAACCTGTTACCTTTCTGTGATCAGACGATTTGAGCAAAGATTGGCGTGGTGGAAAAGAGAGTTTTTGTCTAATGGTGGCAGGCTTACCTTGATAAAAAGCACCCTCTCCAGTCCATCAACTAATTTTATGTCTCTAACTTTACTCTTCCTATATCTGTTGTCAAGGGGCTCTAAAGATAGGAACTCGAGTTCCCATGGGAAGGAGAAGGTGAAGAGAAGAAGTATCATTTGGGGAAGTGGGATGGGATTTGCTCAATAATACACCCTTGCAACTTGGTTGGTTTAGGGATAGAAAGTTGAAACTTTTTAATGCTGCGCTGCTTGGGGGTGGTTGTGGAGGTTTTTCTCGGAGAATTGTGCCTTACAGAAATCGGTTGTGGTGAGAAACTATGGGTTGGGGAGTTCGGATAGTGGCCGAAAAAGGAAGGCCCTTATAGTTCGAGTTTTGGGTGGGTTTTAGCCATGACTTGGTTGCTTTCCAGATATTTATCAGTTTTTCTCCATGGTTGGGTTTGGTTTTGGCATGCACGTTGTGCGGGAAGTAGGAACTAAACAATTTTGTTGCTCTTCTTTTCTGTGAGCTTCCTCTAATAAAAGCCATCATCTGACGTGCTTCTAGCTATTGATTGACTTCTGTTGAGATAATTACATTTATTAGACAGATTGGCAAGCCCTTGCACCCATATCTCCATCCAGAGGGCTTATGCCATGTGGACAAAGCAAATTTTCCAGCAGGGCAATTAAGTAATTCCTGCGAAATAGAAGATCTATGCAACCAAATTTTCTTGTTCAAAGGATCTCTTTTTCCTAATTGTCAACCAAAATGCATTAAAAGAAAACTGCTCTTGCATATCCATTGTCGTGGCATGAACTAAGAATTTACTTGCCTTCGATTCAGCCACTGCTTCATTTAAAGCTACCTCCTACTCCTCCCTCTCCTTTAGGATTGCATTGTCGTTGGTCCTTCTTTCACGGTTGCTATCCGTGAAAGAACGACCAACAACGTTGCTATTCTAAAAGAAAATCTTGTGGGCTAAGCTATGTTTTGAGTGTCTTTTTTCCAGCGATATATTAGCCAACTCAATAAAAACGAGAGCTCATGCCCAGAAGAGGATTCTTCATTTGCTCTTGAAGTAGTCACAGGTTAGGTTTTCACGTAAAGTTTAGCATAGCTTAGCCTTAGTTAAATCCTGTGATTAGGGGTAAAAGGAAAGTCAATCTTACTTGGCTTCTGATTCGACATGAATTGAGGTCAAGGGTTCAAGCTAGATATGTATGATTCAGTCGGTACCAAATATTGGTAGTTTTGTGTCATGTCAAGAGAAACGACATAGAAAACTTGTACAAGTGCCGTAAACGAGCCTAGGAAAGAAGTTGTACCACCTATCACGAACAAGTTTGCTGCCTTGTCTCCCCAGATGTCTCCCTTTCTTATACCTCTGGTGGGAGGGCTAACCAAATTCATGTTGTATACTGGGAGGCCCCTTCAATACATCCCCGGCCCTTATTACCACTATGATCCCCTCCTCGATTCTCGTTTTTCGACAAACATTTCTGTGTGGCTGATTATCTCAATTATAAAGGTTAGCTGGCTTCGTGAAACCCTGTCTTTCTTAGAAATTTCCTGGGTCGGAGACAGAAATTGGTGGCTGTTATCTTCAGCTGTCTTTGTTCTGTTAAGTGTGGTCCAAGGTTAGGGCATGAGGTGGTTTGGACCTACAGTTCTTCGGGTGAATTCACGATGAAATTTTTTTACGGATTTTTGGCAACAGAAAAAGGTATTCCCTTCCCTTAGAGGGCTGTTTGGAGTACCACGGCCCCTCTTAAGGGAGTGATAGAGATCGGGCCCTGAGAGATAGCATGTTCTTGGAAACGAAAGGAAAAGAGATAACTTTTGAGAAAGCACAGAAGCCTTTGCTAGTTACCATATTGTCTAAGTTCACTTATTATCAGGTTTATTTTTAATTTAAGTAGTTACTATTTTTCTAAGTCCTTTATAATAATAATTGAATAGTCTTCTTTTTGGTAATGTTCTAGATTCTTTTTTCCTGGTAGGACAGGTCTTTATTTTTTGTCCATAGAAGCAAGCATTGTAATTAGAAATGAAGGAGAGAGTTGAATAGAATTTGCTTTCTCTTTTCAGTGGTGAGGCTCCGTTGAGTCTCTTCTAGTGAGACTTCTAGAAGGCCTTACCGTGAGACTAAGGTTTTCCTATCTTTTGTTATTTTCTTTTTTATGTTCTTCCCTGTTTAAGAATACCATAAAATACTTTTCATGTGTACTGCTCACAGTGCCCTATACTGTCCCAAGTCAGTCACTTAAACCCCTCATCATTGTTTCTTAACCTGAACCTTAGCTTCTCAATTCCAAATCGTATAAGCGTAGACAGCCTTTAATATCCTTTAAGGTCTATCATGCATCAATTTTGGCATAAGAGACTGTTGTTTTTGGCTGTAAGTTGCAATTTACCTCATGGGTTCCTCAATAGAGGAAATTTCTGCCAGAAGAAGATTGCTTAAGAGTTATGAAGAAGGATTTGCTAATATTAATATGAAGTTCAATAAGTTTGAAAAGCTCTTGGGAAAAGGTAACGGTTTAATTACACTTGGCACTCCTGAGGTTCAACCGAGAATACCCACAGCTCCCCCTATGTGTTTTTATTACACTCCGTCCCTGTGGTTTGTAGCCGCATTTCACAGAGCTACATAACTAAAGGGACGTAAAGGCTTACAAGATTCTCTAACATGACCTTTTTGCCACAAATGCCCTTACGTCTTCCTTTTCTGCCTTAACAACCAATGCCTAGATTGCCATTGATGCCCTCCTTCTGCTCATCTCACACACAACACCGGTAACTACCATCAACGACCACCCTAATCTCTCTCTGCCTATCCAAATAATATGCTACCACCAAACCCATTCCATTCCCCACTCACTGCCCATTGCACAGACACATACTGGCGCTCACAGACACACACACCGGCAACGCGTGCACACACTGCCCAACACATACACACATTGCCCATCACATGCACCCCGGAGATGCACACACATTGCCATTACACGCAGGTGCAGGCGCGCGCGCGCATCGTTTCCTGCTGCCGCTGCTATCACCACCGTCGTATGCCCATTACCCTCCGACAACTGTTGTGCCATTTGTACCACCCACCGCCCAAACCAACATACCTGTACCACCCACGGCCTAAATTCAGAGATCTGTATCACCTATCGCCGTCCCACCACCAAACCCATTCCATTTTCGACTGACCACCGTCGGACCACTACCTCGTCACACAGGCAAACACATGCACACACCTGTGATCGACCACCACCACCGTGCTGTCAAATGTTGTTCCAATTCTCGTACATAGTCTTATTTGAGATCGACGAGTTATGGGAAATCCCATGAATCCTGCTATTCCTTGAAGCGGTATGAAAGCTATTAAGAAGAAGCAGTTCTTTTCTAAAATCGAGGGATCTTGTTAACTTAGTCAACTTCAAAATCTCAAGGTAAGAGATTTCCATTTCCCACACACACACACAATTTGTTTGCAGGAGTAGTAATGAGGTTGGAGCGGTCGACTGGTGGCATCAGGGAAATGGCGGTGAGGGGAATGGCTATGGAGGCGATTGAACTGTTGGCAGGTATTGTCATAGTGGGTAGGCGGCCGTGACTGGGATATGTGTTGGCACTGGCAGGTGGGACATTATAATGGTGGTGGTGGTGGTGATGAGTTTGGTGTAGATCGGTGGTAGTGGGTTTGTTTTTGGTGGTGGTGGCGAGGAAGCGGTGGTTGTGGTGTAGCGCCGTCGAGCCACAGCGAGAGGGAGCCGTGTGTAATCTGGCCGGTGTGGTGGTGGTGGTGGTGAACTTTTGGGAGCACTGGGTGGGTTGGGTAATTTGATTTTCTTATGAGGTGCATTACGGTCTTTTTACTAATTCTGTTAACTCAGTGAATTGAAATATAAAAAACCGTAGCTTCCTATAATATCAATCGATAGGGGGAGGTGGGGGTAATAAAGGCAATTTCAGGAGTGCCGACTGCAATTAACCAAAAGGTAACACTTTAAAAACTCGCACGGATAACCCAAAAATAGCAGTTTTTCATGAGGTGGGTCTCAAAAACTTGGATCATCAAAAGGTTCAGTAGAAAACATGCATTTTGAGGCAAATGAGGCTAAATAAAAAGGCATAATGATGTTCTTTTGCTATGTCACATATCCAGTGGTTTTAGTCACCATGTCACGACGTGTGCCTGAACCTCCTTGAGGAGACAATCATTGAAGGTGGTCAAAAACTAGAAGATAAGTACGATAAAGATCGGCCCTAACAAGCAAAAAAATTGGACAATGCTGGGGATTGTGAAGATCTAAAGCAAGGGCAAGTCCTAACGCAACAAGCTGTTAACCTATATGTTGAACAAAGTTTAAAGTAATTCTAGGTTTCGTGACTACATCTTTATGTGATTCGAATCCTATGGAACACACAAAGCCTCTAAAGGGAGCTATTAAGGACGGTAAGCAACACACTAAAGGGAGTACGTATCTTGTCGAATTCAGAAGATCCAACAAAAGCGCCTTCTATAACCATTACGTTATTTGAGGATCCGTTTGTTTTGCCTGGCAAGTAAGATTGAAGATTTGATAGCTATTAGCATCCATTCATGGTATTGAGGCTCAAACTTGTCGGAGTCGAGTTATTTCAAGCAGGGGGGAATCGATAGGAATCAGACCCTAAGAGATAGGGCATATTCTTGGAAACGAAAGAAAAGGAGAAAATATAGATTTGCAGAGAAAGGGGAAGAAGCTTTCAGTTGTTACCATATTTTCCCAGTCCAATTGCTATCTGGTTTAGTCTTAGTTTATGTAGCTATTCCAAGTCCTTTTATTATTAGGAGCAGTCTTCTTTTTGGTAATCTTCTAGATTCTTCCTAGTAGGAAAGGTCTTTACTATTTGTTCATAACTAAGCATTGTAAGTAGATATAAAGTAGAGTTGATGATTAGAATTTTAAGAAGCATATTTGCTTTCTCTTTTCAATGGTGAGACTCCATTGATTCTCTTCTTGGTCACACTCCTAGAAGTCCTTAGTGAGACTCCTAGAAGGCCTTAGCGAGACACTAAGGTTTTCCTATCCTTTTTTATTTTCTTTTTCTTATTTTGTTTTTTATTTATAAGTTTAAAAATACTGTTCATGGGACTGTTCCCAGTACCCTAGACAGCCCCAAATCAGTCAATTAAGCCCCACTTCGTTGTTTCAAAACCCTTATTTTTAGCTTCTCAATTCCAAAATTCCAAGTCCTAGCCAACCATCCTTAATGTAGAACAGCCTTAAATACCCATTAGGGTCCGTCCTACATAAGTGAGTTTTCTTCGCTTGGGAATCAACGCTGGATGCAGTACTCGCTGGGATGACCTGCAGAAGAGGCAGAGGATTTAGATTGATTGTTGCTTTATCTGTAAATCACATGGAGAGAGCGTGGATCATCTTCTGCTGCGTTGGAAGGTGGCAAAGCTGTTTTAGGACTTGGTCTTTTCACTTTATGACTTGTCTTGGGTCATGCCCAAGTCGTTTTGGCTTTCTTATGTAGCTGGTCCCTTTATAAAAGGAAGAGAAGGAAGATGGTACTTGGGTTGTTACCCCCTCGTGCATTTTCTGGTGTGCGTGACGCAAAAGGAATAATAGGTGAAGCAAAAGTCTCTCTAGTGTCTGAGCTTAAAGCTTCTGTCCCAACACATTATTTTCGTGGTCTAAGTATAACTGCATAGCTTTGACTTATATACTTTTGGAATTTTTGGACAGCTTTGGTAGTTGTATAGCTGTTTAGGTAGATATCAGTTTCATCTTGATTGGGTTTGACCCCTTGGTGGCTTTGAATGTATTACTTAAAAGCTGACTTATGTTGTGAATAATTTTTGGTGGCTAGCCAACTTTCATATATTTGTATATATCATGTATATTCAGGGAAAGGATGCAGGGTTTGGCATGCATTTCTTTTAACAAACAAAGAAATAATCCGATTGGTTAATTCCATAGTGTATCACAATGCAAAAATTTAAAATAGCTCTATACTCTTTCTTGCGTGTTGTTTTGTGGCTCGTCAACCTCTAAAACATATACCTAGAGTGTATGTTTGGGACCCTTATTTGTTTCTTTTTTTTTTCCATGTTACATGCAAGCAAAAGTTGAGCCCGTCCTGTACCCCTCATTCTTCTGTGTGCTCACTTTCTGAGATTCTTGATACATATTTGCTTCTGCAAAGATATACGGTGCCATGCATTTTTACTTTGCCTTGGTAACTTGTTGATTGATTGTTTCTCATGCAGGTGGTTAATGGGACTGCCCATGTCCAGACATGAAAGAAGGCAATTGAATGAACTTATGTTTGAAACTGAAAGGTACGGAAAAATATCTATCTATATGACATTCAAAGTTCACTTTGACATACTTGAATAAAAAAAATGGAATGGTAGTTGTATAAACATATTATCACACGTAACTTTTCATTGGTAGACTATAGCATTAGTTGCTATATTTTACCCACATATAGGTGTAGACTTCTGTTTATGCTATTGGTACACAAAATGAATTATAAAACCAAAAAGAAATCAAAGAAAATATATAGATTGACCTGAGTACTACATATGGCCGTCCCAAATAAGTTTTGAAATTCTAAATTGACCACCAAAAGTGACCGATATGTACCTGGAACATATCCAAGACGTATCCAAAAAGTTAAGTCTTTTCAAACTGCTGCCTGCGGTGGCAGCGGGTTGTCGCCGGTCATCGCAGCTCTCCACGGGTGGTCACGCTCGTCGTTGCATCGCCCCCGCTCTGCTTTCTTTCTCCTTTTCAAAAGTTCAAGCCCTTGGTCTAAGAAGATCTGTCCCTCTATGCTTCGACTCCCAAAATTGTGTTTTCACCCGTAAGTATCCTATTTTTGTTTTGACCTCTGTTAATCCTCTTAAATATTCTGTTTCCACCCTTACATATCCAATACGAACCCATGCCGTGTCCTAGCCCTATCTTAAACGTACCCAATATTCCGACAATAAAAGAACAATTCAAAATTCCAGGACACGCACGCAGTGCACCCAAGCCGCATCTGACCGGTACCCGCACCCGCAACCCGATGCTGGTGCTTCATTCATTTTGGCACCCCCGTGCTTCATAGCAAAAGGACAATGGAACTTCTATACGACGGTGCCCCACAGTTTCACAGATTTGCTTTACAGATTTTGGGCTCCTTCAGAGTCATTCCAAATATGGCTGATCGTTTAGCTGAGAAGTTTCTATAGTTATACGGGGATCTTTTTTTGGTGCTATAACTGATTTCCTAGATTCAGAGAGGCCTGTATGAACTTTGGGATCATGTAGGAGTATGAATATTATTTGATGCATAGTGGAGGTATCTATACCTAGACTGTTTGTCATCTCACACCACTGTAGAGAATAGTCTTTCCCATGCATTGTCTGCTAGATGTTTCCAGGTTATAATGTTTGTAAGCCATAAACTATTTTTTAATCCTCCAAAAGTTGTAATGGTTGTAGATGTTTTGTTACATGAACTCCATGTCCTCACTATTGGTAAGTAAACTCTTATTAATCGAACAGAATGTGCCAGTAGAAGGGATATGACCATGTACACGAAGGGCATACAACTAGCAATATCTACCAGGCTTAAACTCTCCAAGAGCCAAAATACTCTCCAAGGAACATATACATTCATGTTCTGTCCACAAATATATTTTTCCCAACACCCAGGGCTTTGGAGAGACCAAAACCCCTCCATGTTGTTCTCATTAACAACTGTATCAGGGAATTTTCTTCGAAAAAAACATCTTTGAAGCTCAATTTGCACGCATACTTTTCCTTAGATGTACAGAAGCTGACAGCTGTCTTGAACCCTAATGCTCGAGAATATAAGTGGTCTGCGGAGGTAGGAATCGGCCGCCACAGGTACCACTGCCTTCAGCCGGAGGTTTGTTGAGATCAATCGTTGGTCGTTGAGAAGGACCGGGATCAGGAGAGCAGCTCTGTAAGTGCATTGGCAGTGGCATCCGCAGAATAACAGCAGGCGAGAAATTTAAGCTCACCAAAAGAGTAACCGCATTCCAGGTAGTCGTCACTACCTAGTTGGCTTCCATGCAAATATACTTCACTTTGGTTTCGTCTTGGGAGCTATTAATCCAGCTCGGCTTCTTGAAATTATTTCCTGGAGAGCTGTCAGGACCTTAGTTGCACGGAGCAGGAGCGAGGGAGCATCAGCACCTGGAAGAATCCGAGTTGGAGTGTCTATGATGAATAGCATTGCTGCGCAGTTAAGAAACAAATTGTCTCCAAATAAGTATATATATATATATACACACACACACACATGCCTAATTTGTAACTGGTAACTAAAGATAATATATTAAATATGTGATCTTGTGAAAAAGTGATAAAGAATGTGGTTATTCACAGAACAATGGAAGGTTAAACGTGGAAATACTAGTTCTAGTCTTTAGAATAATGGAAACTTAAGCCTTGAGAGGGATTTAGGAAAAGAGGAATTCTTTTCAGTTTGAGCGTGCCAGTGTGGGAATATGGAAGTTTTACTGGAATTGACACAGTTCACCTGTTATGCCTATTTATGGATAAAACACTTGTAATTAAAATCAAGCTGTAAAGTAAATAATGGGTTGCTCGTAAAGTCGACATCTCCAGTAACCTCCAAGCAAAAGCTTCTCCGACAGCATTATCAACTGTCTCTGTTCTACTAAATCGAGCTAATGGTGGTTCTTCACTGCTGCCATCAGTGAGAATCTCTCCTTCCCGTGACTCGCTCTCCCACCATACCTATATTCGCACTCTGATGAAGCTCTTAGTTTGGGAGTGCAGATTCGTGAAACTAATGGTGATTTTCTTGCCCTTTGAGGCCAATCCTGCAAGTAAGGTCATATCTGGTTTCTTTGTACTTCTCATTCTTGAAAAAAGCAAGCTAGCTGAGATCACCCCTAACTTTCTAGTTCTTTTTTGTGCGAGTTAGTACAACTCCTTTGGTACTCTCACTTCTTAACTCGTGTGTGTATTTTGCCTGTACTCTTGGCCTAAAGCTCTGATCTTCTTATTGCACGTGCTCATTTGTATTGCCAATTAGGCAGGATGGACAAACTTTGGGGTTGCATATCAACTATTCTTAGCTCATGGGTGGTTCTTTGCGATAAATATGTCGAGTAAAATGTGTGCAGGGCAGCACAGTGGCCAGCAGCACAGGTTTGTTGGTCAAGACCAAGGTTTTTATAGAGAAGTACCTAGCATGCTATGCCAATCTTACCCACCCGGTTCCGTTGGGGTTTAGATTCCACTGATTTGGTGGGACGATCATGCCTACTCCACGAGATTTAAGTTTCTATAGTATCTAGATGTGTAATGAAGCCTATTGCCTTGCCTCTGAATGCTCCACTATTTGCCCCACCCTTAAACAGGGTCAATACTTTAAGTTCCTTGATTTGATTCATGAAAATTCTTTATCTGGTCTTCTTGTTGGCTCAATATAATCCTCTTTCTCGTTAATCTTTATTATTAAGACTGTTTGCTTACTAAATGGTATTTGGTGTGGTTTTCTACATGCAGGAATATACCTGAATCGCTTCTTAGAGAAGATGATGTGAGTCATAAAACTATTTCAGCCACAACAAATATGGAATGAAATCTTTTCTATAAAGGCTGCTTGGCTAGAAACAAGATGCATATAACATTAACGATACAAGGGTTAATTACACTCGGCAATACTGTGGTTTCCTCTTATTACACTCGGCTAAATGTGGAATGAAAATTACGCTCAGCACCATGTCAGATGAGTGTCATAACAGGAATTAGGAAATGACGACGTTAACTTCAATGTAATTCAACAATTATAAATATGATACCCAATAACCGGTACCTGTAGCCAAATAAACAACTTCTACAACCAAACACATTTCTTCTTCTTCATTTGTGCAAACCGTAGCCTCCAAGTAGAGTCACCAGTCATATTCTGTCGGCACCTTCTTGAAAGATTTCTCCACCACCGCACCAATCCAACAGCATTAAATCTGGACGCACCATCAATTTCTACGCCCACAATCGTACCCAAAAATCTCTTATCTCCCTCTGTTTCCCTCTGTCCTCTCCATAACTGGCCGCTATCAATTGTGAACTGCCACAGCCACCAATCCCATCTGTGACGCCTTTCGCTCTCACAAATTGGAAAGTGAAGGACCACCTCGCTAGTGCACTCCTAAAATTGCAAACCATTTTTGTAGTACATTATGCTAGATCTGTGTCACCACAAAGTCAAACCACCATCTCAATCAGTTTCGCAATCCTATTTTTGAGTCAAAGTTGAAGTTTGAGAGGTCAGTTTGATCTTTAGTGTTGGCATCGAGATTGAAGATCGGTGGGCGAGGGTTATTTTTGTGTTGTGGGTGGTAGGTAACTGCTGCAGTTTCGGAGAGCTTTTGACTTTGCCATCATGGCTTTGCCGCTTCATTATGGAAGTTTAGGTTGTCCTTGCGATGAGGTTCTATAGTGCTGGGGTGGTGTTGGATTAGAATAGGAATTGGAGCTGGGAGGCAGTGGGGTGGTGGGCAACAGTGAGTGGTGCCGCCATGTCAAAGGATAGATGAGGTAGGAGGGTGTTTGACTGTTTGGTTTTGGGCTAAGTGTTAGTTCTCTTTTTTTCTTCATAAGATTCTATTTTAATTTTGCAAGGGCAGTTTTGGTAAATCACCTTAAACATTATTTCCCGTCATGTTTAGTAACGGTTTCCTTAGGGAAGAAGGTCTGTTGTAACGAAATAGCAAGTGTAATAAGAAGAAACCTTAGTAGTGCCCACTGTAGTTACTCCATGAGATAATGATTAAGCTTTATCATGGATATGTCAAATCAAGCACGTGTCTTGATTCCAGGTTTTCTGGATTAGCTCCTCTAACGTTTCTTAGCCCGTTTTCAGGTGTACTATGAAACTGTCAGAACTTTTGTTGAAAAGGGAGTTGGTGTCAGTAATATTGATAAGGAACGGTGTGTGACTCAGGGCAACGTGGAGCTCTTTAATTCACCTAGTATAATTAGCGACATCTTCTCCCTGCTTGATGATATGACAAATAAAGGGCTTTGCCAATTTGCCGAGATAGTGACAGGTAGTTCAACCAAGTTCGAGAAAGCACGTCGGAAGATGAAAAAGATAATTAAAGAGCATCTTCCAAAAGTACTTAGAAGCTCTAATGATAATCAGCAAAGCATACTTAGAGAAGTAAAATCACTTCTCAAGGACCCCCATAATTTTCGTAAGAATTGTGTGACACCTTTGAATCCTGCATCTCCATCTCGTCATGCTGCTGTTATTAAAGTATTGGACGGACTTGGGGATTTAAGTTCTCAAACCCTTGGCGCAATGCACAGAAAGCTTAGAGATGTCCAAGGATATGTGCCCCAGTTACTGTCACCAAAATCTGGATGGGGACGAGATGAATTAATAAGAACTTTGAGAAAAAGTTGTGAGGAGATGTTATTAGTGCTGGATGAGAACGATGTGCTCCCAGAACCATTAGCTAAAGCAATGGCAGTTGCAGGTTTAAACTCAAAGCTTGGATCTGGATGTGGCATTGCGATGGAGTTCAAAAAGTTCTCACCGGATATTATGTTCTTGCAGAATGAGATTATAAAAGCCATTTGGCTGCTGAACAAGAAGATGAGATTTTCAGAGCTGAAAAATCTCCAGCCTTTGCTAGATCCTGATGCCAAAGTGCCAAAGAGGAGTTTACGATCAGCAATAAGGAATCTTTTGACTGAATATCTCTTTGAGTGCAGTGATATGGACACCATCCCAGAATGTGTACTTGAGAGTATCGTTGTTATCAATAAAAGCTCTCAATTTGCTCCTTGTAAATACTTCTCAGAGAAGGAAATTGAAGAAGAGGTAGAATGTATACTTAGTGTGAGTGCTCAGACAAAGCAGATTGTGTTGGACTTAATGCCGGAAAAAGAGTTTGACCAAGATTTTGCAGATGCATATATGGAGGACTTTGAAGAATGCGATGATGGTGATGTCTCTGAAGATGATGAGCTGCAGGTGGAACGATTGCATAATAGCAGGTTTAATTTTGATGATTCAGATGGCCTCGTAGAAAGTATGGGGGAGACCAGCCCAACTATTTCAGGGTCATCTGCTAAAAGAGGTGGCTGTTCCGCATTTCATACATCCAGCAGACAGTTAGATAATCAACCTGACTCTGTGCATATGACAGCAATGGACTCGGTGGATGTTCATGGCTCTCCTTCCTCTCCTTGTTTGGAATCAAAGCTTAATGATAAAAGTATGGATAGGAACCAGGACCAATCATGCAGTATGAGGAATTTCGGATCGACCAATTTCCACTCACATCTATCAACAGCTAATCAAAATGGCTATTCCCCATCTTTTTTACCAGATGGAATAGAAAAGATGAATTACGTTGACAAAAAAGAACCAATAGTCGATTCAACAGATACCCCAAATTTTGTCTCTTCTGACTTGTATGGGAAAGCAAACTTTATGTATGACAACCAAAGCATGCGTAGAAACCCGTATCTCACTATCCAAGAAGCTAGTGATGGGACAAGTTTGGCTGGCTATCGTCTCATTGGTTGTATGTTGGATAAGTTTGCACAAATAGAAGGCATAGAGTTAGACACTGAAGATGTATCATATCTCAGAGGCTGCGATCCAATCAAAAAAGGTATGTAACATTCTCTATGTGACTACGTCCCAATTTAAGTAAAATCAATGGCACTTATCTTAATACTCAGATGTTTGTTATCTGTAATATGTGTCTTTGCTCTTGCTCTTTCTCTGTTCTTAAACTTCTTTGAAGAGTAGTTATTGCTTTTAGTCGTAAAATATCAATTGTGCTGCAATAACACTAAGTTGAAGCAGTCTTTCAAAGACGCTATTAATATAGTTGATCTACTTCAGTGTCAACTTATGCTAATATACCTGTCCGGTATTCAATTAATGGTTATTAAGATGTTGATGTGGAGGACAGGCTCGACTATGCTGGTTGCGGGTATGCTCAAATTGGTTCTGTTTGCATCCTCATTGGGAGCTCGTTTTGAGGTTGATTTTTTTAAATAAGTTTGGATTAAAGCAGAAACATTTAAAAAAAAACAGTTTTAATCAGTTTAAAACAGAATCAGTTTCCGTTTGGAAAAGCTGCAGAAACGCTTGCTGAAAGCTGTATAAGGTGTTTAGGTAAAAGGTGCTAAAAACACTTCTAATGTGGGGAAGGGGAAATGACCAAAATGGCACCAAAGAACATGCTAGTTTCTCAATAGTAACTGTTAAACAAATATTCAAAATATTGTTTACGCTGTTTTATATTACCATGTCCCCTACAAATATATTCTAAATAATTCTTCACCCTCTTTGGTTTTGCGCAGTAAGAATAATGAAGCCCTGGACCGAACAGTCTCCAATTTGGCATTCAATGTCATTTCTTAAGAAAAATTTAGGAAACAATCTAGTACTTTTGTTTGTCAAACCTGTTTATCCAAAAGTGTAGAAAACCATAAACCTCAAAAGTTTGGTTTATGGTTTTAAATGCTTTCTGTTTTTGAAGGGTGTTTTAAACACTTCGTCTTTTTTGCCCAACACCACACAAATATCCAGGTTTGACCACTCTAGAATCAATCCCAAGCCCCCCTGAAACTCGTTGTAAGCTGAAATTTTCTGGAAACCAAATTGCTTTACATGGATTTCCCTGTTATTGCTATTCTCCTAAATATTAAATCACAGGACTGAGCTGAACTGGATATACTTTTCAATATGATTTGTGTTTTTTTGGTGCTTGACTACTTGTTTGGTCTCACATTGTTTGTAGTGAGATCTGCTCAGATTTTGAAGGACAAAGTGGATCGTGTTTGGAAAGTGTTTCAGAAAACAATTTTTCTACAAAGCATTAACAGATGGTGCCAAATTTGAAAACGTGATAATGTTGTGAGGTGTTCAATATAATGTCTAGTACTTCGAGGAACATAAGTAAAACCCGTCAAACTGAACTTCCTCACTAGCAACTTCGAGAACCACCCAATGACCACCATCGCCACTGCCACACCGATTGAATAACTCACCGTCTAAACAACTTACCGACCAGTTTGCTTGGGTTTGAATTTATTTGGTAGCTTAACCCTAATGGCCTTGCGGCATTGTCGTCCGTGGTGTGGCCTGAATTCAACTGATCGGTGTCAAACCCAGATCAATGGCTTGATTTACTGTTCTGATGTGCCATGGTCAGTAGCCTGAGTTTCGTGCCAGTTTGTGGCTGCCATGGGTATGGCACGAAAGATGTAGACAAGGGGGGATGTGGGTAAGCAGCACAGTTAGAATCACCATTAGTCCGAGAATAAGGGTAATGATTCCATTTGCTGAAAACTCAGGTTAATGAAATTGTGAAAAATGTTTTTGGAAATTCATTCTGAAGCACTTACCGCCAAATTATACTAGGAAAGACTGTATATAAGTTTTTACCGGAAAAATCCAGCAAGCATTTCTTCCTAGGGCTTAGTTTTTTAAAAGCAGAACAAAATATGAATAAGATCATCGAGATAGATTGGGCCCTCACCAACTCTTTTGTCGATTGTGATGTTTCTATTACGCATTACAGTTGCAAAAGAAGACCAGAGTTTTAGCAAGGAAGATGCCAGCATTTCAGTTATGTTTGAAGTGCTTGAAGAGCTAATGCCTTCATTTCCTCAAAGGTATTGTTCTCTTTATTGGAAAGTGATATTACTGAGTGATTAATCAATTCTATCAACGAAAAGATAATGAAGTTGCGAGGTTCTGAGCTTTGAGCTGCTACTGGATATGACATTCACTCGCACACATAAACATACATTGAATTATGCTGGTAATCTTCTGTATGTTTCTTCTTGCAGTGGAAAAGAGAGACTGAAAGAGTTGATGGGAGTTATGTAGCTTGCAGATTTGCATGCTTTGAGGTTTGTGGTACGACGTCATTAAGAACTCCATTAAGTTTTGTGATCGGTTTGGAGGTCATGATCAGGGCAAAGGTGTATTCTTGACATAATGAGGGGCATAGCTTCCACAGCACAAAACGGATACGCCGTACGTTCTTAATGGTGACAGACTAAAGTCCAGTTGGGGTCCAAATCCATGTTCACGAAAGGACTTTTTAGAAGAGGGCAAAGACAAGATCTAAGCGAACAAATGACAACCTCTAGGATGCCGTTCATCTAAAGGCAGAGCAATCAACATGAAGTGTTGAGCTACGGATGCCTATAACCTGCAGCAGCTTAGCCAGGAAAAGGTCTGAGGAAGCTAATCTAATTGTATTTATCAGTCAGTTTATTAATTCTTTTTGAATGTGTTGTATAGCTTGAAGCTCCGAATTGAAGAGTGGAAGCCATCGATGCGGAAATGAGGTTCTCTAAGTTTGCTTCCGTTCATCTTTATCAGCTATCATAAGGAGAAGGAAATATATGGTTGTTTTAGCTCTTATATATGTTCATGTAATGAGAGCGTTATTGATATCGTAATCTTTTGCTTGGCACTTGGGACTGAAAGGGCAAAATCCTTGAACCTGGGCATTTGCCAGTGTGGTGAACTAGTAAGAGAAGGTCTTCTGTTGATATATCCCTAGTAGCAACTGTTGTAATGCATCAGCAATCTCAAGGAAAAATTATAAAACCTACATCATATTTGAGGTGGCGGCAGAAAAGGTCTGAATTCATCTGATGGTAAGGTGGTGGTTTGGGTGGGAGGACAGGCGGTGGGGGTTGCCGGGGAGGGGGATTGGGGGTGGCTTGCTGGAACTCGTACAGTGCAATCCATCTCTTGGAAGTGCCGTTTAACGGCAGAATACCTTCATTTTCTGCAATCAGTTGCCCATATAGTGTCCCATGAAGAAGTAGCAACCTTTGATTCTCCGTCCGTCTTTCGGCCGTGGGAGCTAGGGAGTGGAGTGTCATGTGCAGCAGGTAGCTGAACATTCCTGGGCTTCTTGCTGGTCCCAAGAATCTTCAACACAAATTTTGCTAGCTCCCCGTATAACGAACCCGAGCGATCAAATAGCTGAAAGAAAAGTCTCGTGTTAGGGTTTTTAGTTGGGAGATTGAGCCAACTTTAAATCGAATGAGATGAACGACGTATTTCATATTAATCTGTCGGGTTAAGATGTTTCCGCTGTGTTTATTTTTTTGTAGAAGGGAAGGGACCGGATAATTTGGCCTGGACCATTCATCAAATTCAGTACGGTGAATAGCATAGAGAAGAACCTGAAGAAGCGCATTCATGAGCATGTGAATGGCCTTGGTGTTCTGGTCCACGAGAACTGATACCCGACCAAAGAAGTTCACAACATCTTGCATCTGCCCAACATAATGTAAAAAAAAAAATGTTGTCACAGGGCTGCTATGTACTACCACAGCGAGCACAATGCTAACTAGTGTAACGGGCCTGATGTGCTCGGAAAGTGCTAGTCATTATTAGGTGGAGTCCGACATTTCTCATTGACCTGTTGAAGTTGCATAAGAGGGCTTTATCGGCCCTGCAAAACTGGCGTGGATAGCACCGATGGGCTATGCTCGTGGCCTAAAAGGTAAACTACCTAGAGTCTCTTACGAAACTGACCGCATGAAGCAACGAAATCCAGAACTCTGGTGGAGATGCTGGAGCTCCGTATGTGTTACTTGTGCTGTGAACTCCTAGAGGATCACCCATTCCATAAACCCCAACAGAGCCTTTAGGAGCAGCACTGCACACTCCGTTCAGTCCAGGAGATCCGGAAGGCCACCATTGTCCAGAATTACTACAAGTTCCTCCATTGTACAGTCCTCCTGGCCCTCCATACATACCGAAACCATGACCATGATGGCTCAGAGAAGGACAAGAACCTACATTGACGAAGATGTAATCATCAACTTTACAAGCAACAAAACAAGAACAAGAAGAAATAAGATTCGCCGTTCTTCAATTCAACGGTAAAATGAACACTGAGGTTCGAGGAAAATAACTAAAGCTTTGTTAGTATATCCTCAAGGTTTTTAAAGTACAATGCAAGTTCATCCCAGAAGAAGGCACTGTAGGCATGTTATGCGCTCGAGTTGCTTACCCTAGCACAATATCAGACACCTCAATATCATGTGTTTAAAAGACCTTTTTGATCTTTGTGGTCATGCATACTGAGTTACGGGAATGTCTTGACCTATAATATCTGTAATCTCTACAACAGAGCGACTGTGTAACTTTTAAATTATCAATGCTATTCTCATATTCTACAAAAAAAAAAAAAGACGAGCTGAATAACCCTTTATACGCGTAGGCCCTGACCTATTTTACTAGATCTTTTGAGTGAGTGAACCTCTTTTTTTTTTTTTTGCATTGAAATTGAAAATCAGATTTTACAGATTAGCCATTTCGACTATACAAAATGGATCATGACTATGCTTGTCATGTAAATATAGTAGCCAGATTTACAAATGGCAGTTTACACCGCCTCCAACACTGAGCAAGTACTAAATGTCTTTTTTCTTACTCATTTTTGGTCGCTAAAGTCATATTGTCGTAGCGGATCAACCCCATAATCGTACACAGTTTACAAAGACAACCTGAAGAGAGTGCGAGTTAACCAAAACTTTGTGTATTGATTTATTTCAAATAAAATACTACTTCGTTTTCAAGATTTTAACTATGTTTCAAAAAGAAAATATTGTGATTACATTAGTAGCTCTTTTTTTTTTTTAAGATGTACCAATTTGTTCCCCTTCTCAGGTCCGCTCCTGATACGTTGTTACAAGAGTAAACATGATCAGTACAAAGTGAGCCTAACATCCCTTAATCAAAGATAAGAAAATAGAGAACCCCTTTAAAACTTAGTGTGCGCTTGAAATATAAGAGGAGAGTGGAAGTTTCGAGGATATAACAAGTCTAACGACATTATCTACTCTTGCATCTGATTCATTTACCGCAGTAGCAAAAGGCCTGTTGTTTTCAACAAAATGGGCCCTCCTAAAAAAGTTACTTCAGATAAACCTGTTCACTGATTCTTCCTTTTCACTCTTTCAGATGTCAGACTCTGAAGATATCATAAACTCAGTAGCAGCAATTATATATGACTTCTGTCATATAACCTCTGATTTTCATTATCATAGTATGTACAGGGCCAACAAAGCACAATTGAAGGAGGCTAGAGAGCTCGCATCTTTTACATGTCAATAAGGATTGGTTTGATGATATTTTGTTAATTACCATGCGAGCACTACTCCAATCCACCCATTTTATAATGAACTAATAACTATGCTGTAGTTTAAGGGTGGTCTTTAAGACTGTTTTCTATGTTTTCATTTTGTCTATGTATTTATTCGTAAAATCATGGCATGTCATGATCAACAAACATTTCTTATACAACGTCACACACGAGCTTCTTATCCATGTTATCCTCGAATTTACCAAAAAAAATGATAAGAGTGCAGTGCTAGAGAATAAAAAAGGAAGTCAATTGAGTTATGGTTTACAAACCTTCTTGTTGAGGATTTGGTTCCATGGCTACTAGACGAGAAAGCAGCCTCTCATGGAATTTATTCCAGTTTCCTGCACGGTTTTTCCTTCTCTTTTCACCTTTGTTTCTCCTTGTTTTCCCCATGTCATCTCCAGAACTAAACCTTGCACTCAACAATATATTCCCAGTTGCTATAGATTAATTAAAGACTGTTACATGTACATTTATTACACTATTAATTAACTAGAAGTTATTTCTAAAAGTTGTGACCAAAAAATGGAGCTGTCACAGCATAACATCACGCAGGTCAATACCATTGGGAGATCGTCCTTTTGTGTTGTCATAAAACATTTTCCGTTAATTAGAGGAGCAAAAACCTGACTACAATCCAGGAACCAATATTCCATCAAAAACCTGGGGACGCTTGTGGAAACTACGACTGGCGCACAAAGTTCAAGTCTTTCTTTGGCAGGTTTTAATGCGAAGATTACCAACCAATAATAGACTTTTCAAAGCTGGCATTAGTACCAACACTGCCTGCAGCTTTTGCAACCTCCAGATGAAAACGTGTGAGCATTTATTTTATGAATGCTCAGATATACATGCCGTCTAGTTCGGTGTGGAGATCGGTCTGCGATTGCAACCACCCGTTGCCGACATTCTTTGAATGGCTTATAGCCTGGTTTAACAAAGGAAATGCTCCCACCAAAATTAAATCCAAAATAGCAACCACCATCTTTACTACTCTCTGGCAGATCTGGCTACATAGGAATGAAGTTGTTTTTAGAGGGGTTACTTTCAATCCAATGACAATCATTCTGAAAGTTCAGGCCCAAAAGCATTTGACATGGATAGCTTTCTCAAAAATATCAACAACGAAGACGAACAATGGGAATCAAAGGAATATGCCAGCCTTGTTATATCGTCCAAAGACTTCTTGCAACCTACATGTTAATACATGTCGGTGTCCGAGCTCACGCACATTGACATATTTTGTTTATACAGGATCTCATTTTCAACATCGTAGATAGCAATCAGGCCTTGGATATATATCTCTAAGCCACTAGGGTCTAGACTAGGATCACATGCTTTTACATATTATTCTCAAGATCCTTTTACTTCACAAGCCCTTGCAGTGCTAAAAACACTACAGTGGCCCAAAAAGCAGCATCTATACCATACTGTTATGTACACTAATTCGGCTCGTTTGCTTGCAGAGATGATAGGAGATTAGCACCGTTGCGACACCTGTAATGTATGATATATGTCTGATCGGTGCAAGTTTTCACTTTTGTCGGATATTACTAGGAAGCAAACTGTTACTGGCTAAAGCAGACGGACTTGCCACTTTTGCTTGCAAGGCTAGATCGACAGTCTCTATGACATGGACTAATAGATTAGATGTTGTTAGATCAACTCATGCATATATGTACAATGTTTAGATTCTATTCTACTTATTTATGGTATGTAATATATTGTTGTAATCATTTGTATGGCGGGGACGGTTTGTGTTTATTATAATATATTTCTCTCCTTAACCAAAAAATAAAAACATTTTACGTTCATTTTTTCGTCTTTCGTTAGGTATGTAGGACCGATGAGACATGTTTAAAGAAAATTTGCACTTGTTGATAATCATAACAACGTGAGCATCAGAAATATTAATCGGTACATATTACTAGTTTTAAAGTAATAATGAGTTAAAAAAGAATTTAGCTGCAACTTGCATTTAAGGTTGAAGCGCTGACCTTCCAATGTAACAGTAATTAATGGCCACTAAATATGTTCAGTGACATCAAATCAGTACGCTAAAAGCCTGTTGCTGAGATTTTGTCGCTAAAGATTTTGAAAAAAATACTACTATATCTAAATGAAACAAAACATGACAAGAACATTAAAAAAAAATCTGCTTGTTTAAATACCAGGAAAAAAACAAAAACTCTGGTTGTTTTGTCTCATATGGCAATCATTTCTTGTAGGACGCCACAATAAGGAGGCAATCCTCTGCCGTAACTAGAGTTACAGCAAAGAGCAGAGGTGCTGTAAACTCAGTTACTGTCGTCCGATCAAAATCAGACGACCAACATGTTTTACACTTATCCATGGCTGACATAAGCTAGATCTGACGAGAGAAAAAGGCCATCGTGCACTTGCTTGAAGATCGATCTTATATCGATGTCTTGGAGGAGAGGGGGGAATGAAGATCAAATTCATGTTAAGGGACAATAAAATTAATTTCAAGATGGTGATTCTTTGGGTAGCAGAACAATGGATCAAACAACTTTGATCAATTCCGATAAAATGGATTTCTAGAGAGAGAGATCTTCCATAAAGGAGATGATCGATTCCAGTAGAAGATGGATTTGGAGAGCGAGAGCATGTTGAGAGAGAGAGAACTGAGAAGTGTTTAACGTAGCAGTTTGGGTAATAACTCCGTACCGTTAGATGTGTTTTAAGTGGTTGCATGACGTGACATATTGCTGTGCATTGATTTTGATCGGATGGCCGTAACTAAGGTTACAACACCTCTACTGTAACCCTAGTTATGGCAGAGGATCCGCCTCTGAACACTTGCCGGTTAGGTGAAACCCGGTAGTTTATTGTCTATCGTGGGCAAAGCTAACGTGGCAGTTTCTTGGCTTTTAGATTTTGTTGAGCGGTCAAGATGGTACCTACTTTTCATTATGCATATATTTTCTTTCTAATATCTATGTTTATGTTCCTCAAACTTTACGTGTTTTTGGCCTTTCCTAAAAATTATTTCTGGTTCTGCCTTTTTATCATGGCAGGACTTGAGACGTTGTTTAGATGTAGTCTACTTCTGTAGAATTTGTGTCTGACATAAGGCCAGCTCCTTGTCTCTTGACTATTTTCTTATTGGTGCACTCTCCTAATCAAACTAAAAAAAAAAATGTTGGTCAATCTGGCACTAGTTTTCTGTTCAAGGACTAATATTAAATTTGTGTCCTAAAGTATCACTCAAGTATAAATTTAGAAAACGTACTAAATCAGTACATAAAAACTTATTTTTGAGCCAAATTAGTCTAACAACAAGCAAAAGCTGGAAGGCGACAAAAATTAGAAAGCCAGGACTGTCATTATATGGCCCCCATCACTTCTTCTTCTTCTCCCCTCCCCCACCCCCCACCCCAGTCCCTTTACCATTTTATCCCACAGCTCTGCACCTTCGCCCCCCCCCCCCCCCCTCCCTCCCTCCCTCCCTCCCATCCTATCCTCCCACACACAACACCACTACACCACTCCACCCACCCACCATGACCCACCACCGTCGCCTCCATCACAGTTGTGACCCACTACCGTTGCCTCCATCGTGGCTACGACTCACCACCACAGCCTCCATCGCAGCCGCAACCCCAGCCACCAACGCCGACCACAATCTAGATTTCCAATGCAATCGGGTGATACTTTATGGTAGAGATTTGACACTAGCCCATTCATTACTCATCTTTTATTCATTAAAAAAAAAAAGCTATTCCTCTTGAATTTAACCGAGCTAAGGAATGCTAGCACAATTTTGATTAAGGTGTATCACTAGTAATAATCCACTCATAACCAAAATGTATTTATTTTTTGGACTCATAGGTAATCATATTTATATTACTTTAAAATCTATTATCTTAATATAGTTCGTAAAGCTTAACAAAAAAAATTGTATTAACATTTTCAAGAGAGAATATAGTGACTGTGTAAAATGTAGAAAAATGGCATATATATATATATGCTGCCAAACACTTCTTTGTATTGCAATTCTCCCGATTAAAGAAAAAAAAATGAAAAATGTTGGCAAAGTCCATCTCTAGATATCCACGTCAGTATGCCATGTCATTCTTGCCATCAGCAAAAGTAGAGTTTGACGACACACACTCTGAGTTACATTCATGGTGGCCCACACGCACCACACGCCACGCACAAGCCATTCACTTCCCTACCCAAATTACCATGATACCCTTCCCAAACGCACGGAAAGAAGCCCAACATCTGGGCTTCTGATCAAGGTCAGTGCTGACATTTCCCCTCCACATTCCTTAATTCCTGCTAAGTGAAGATCACACTGGCCAAACTCCATAAATTTGAAGCCATCCGATCCCCCATGCAACAGACTCAAAATTAGTTCACTGCTTGTTTCACTCCCATGGCCATCTCTCCCAAACTCCGCGAATTCTCTCTCTTCTTCTTCTTCTTCATTCTCCTCGTCTTCGTATCGCAAGCCCTCGGGGCGTCCGAACCGGGCCCCCCGCCACAATGCGAGTCAAAGCGAGCCGGTGGGTGCCACGATAAAACCAAATCGTTACAGTTAAAGCTCATCGCCATCGCGTCAATACTTGTCACCAGCATGATCGGCATTTGTTTGCCACTCTTTTCACGAGCGGTCCCCGCCCTCCGCCCCGACCGAAAATTATTTGTTCTGGTCAAGGCGTTTGCGTCGGGCGTCATACTTGCAACCGGGTACATGCACGTGATGCCCGACTCGTGGGATTGCCTCACCTCGGAGTGCTTGCCCGAGAACCCTTGGAGGAAGTTCCCGTTCACCACGTTTGTCGCGATGCTCTCGGCTGTACTCACCCTGATGGTGGACTCATTTGCGATGAGCTTGTACAAGAAGCATTGTGCGGAAAAATCAGTGGTGGAACCTAGCAAGCGTGTGGTGGATGAGAATGTGGAAATGCAGAACATTGGGCATTGCCATGCAAATGCTGATGAGGATACGGAGTCACAGTTGCGTCGTTATCGTGTGGTTGCTCAGGTATCAACAATCGACTTTCTTCTCAGTATTTAGCTTAATCCCATGGATCTTCTTCTGATCAAAAATTGTCAGGTAAAAAAAGTATGTACAACTTTATAAGAAATGGTATTGTTTCCTTTTTGGAAAAGTTGATAAACAAGCACCGTTTTTACCAATCTTTGCGTAGAGGATTCTGTTAAGGAAATGGCTTGCCCCAGAAATATAGCACAAGTGATCTATGGGATTATAAGTCTCGATAATTAACGCGACACTCGCGAATAACTAGACCATTCTGTCGATCTGTGTCTTGAAAAATGTTCTTAGAACTAACCTTTGGTCTCGCGATTCTACATCCAATCATCGCGATTCTACATTGTGACGTTAGAAGCATAATGGCTCTGTATCGCACAATTACTAGTGACTAAAGCTTTGTTGTAATCTGCGCAGGTACTGGAACTAGGGATTGTTGTGCACTCGGTGGTAATAGGGCTTTCGATGGGGGCATCTGATAATCCGTGCACAATCAGGCCGCTTGTAGCTGCTCTTTGCTTCCATCAACTCTTCGAAGGAATGGGTCTCGGCGGATGCATTCTACAGGCAAGTTATCACGAACAAAGCACCAGTTAATGGAATGTTTAAATACACTACTAGTTTTCCTATTTTAACGGAAGCATTGTTCAAATGTTTCAATGTATGAGTTCTCAGCGAAAATTCACTTTGTTTAACCGTTACAATTACCGGTCTGATGTAATAGTCGTTTGTTAAGTCATAACATGTCATTGTTGTTATGGTAACGATGAAGCGTTTCTCTGATTTGCAAGAAACTAGACACGTAACGAAATTTTAAGGGCCGCCAACATCGTCTAGAATGATAACACGAATGAAACTGAAAGGGTGGTAGTGCAAGTGCTAACATATTGCGTGTACTCAGGCCGAATATGGGGCAAAGATGAAGTCAATAATGGTGTTCTTTTTCTCGGCCACAACTCCATTCGGGATTGCATTAGGAATTGGCTTGTCAAACATATACAGCGAAAACAGTCCCACGGCTCTGATCGTGGTGGGAATACTGAATGCATCATCAGCCGGGCTGCTGAACTATATGGCACTGGTGGATCTCTTAGCATCTGATTTCATGGGGAGCAGGTTACAGGGAAGTATGAAGCTTCAGATGTGGGCATATGTTGCTGTATTGTTAGGTGCTGGAGGCATGTCTTTAATGGCTAAATGGGCATAGTTCTGTTGCCTGAGTTTTCATTCATTTTGAAGTTTTTTTGTTTTGAGGTAGCATTACTTGTTAGCCTAGGCATCTGATTTTGGTTTGTTTTCTATTTATGATCCAAGAAATATAACATGTTGCAAATACTGCTAGGTGGCCTCTCTCTCTCTCTCTCTCTCTCTCTCTCTCTCTCTCTCTCTCTCTATGTGCTTTCCTTTTACTTCTAATTTTGCTAGTTAGCTTGAAGTGCACATATTGCAATTCTCTAGCTGAAAACTGGGTAAAATCAATGGTACCGTCAGATTTGATGATAGATGTGATAGTCTTTTAGCATCATCGTACCAAGAGACCTCACATCAATTCCGGCACCACACTCGTTTTCACCCAAGGTAAACGACAAGCGTGCACATGCAGTTACACACACAGTAACGCTTAGGAGTCCCAACCATGCGCAGAGGCCCCAGCTCGAACCTGGTTCACAATACATTCTGGCAAGGCAACATGAATTGAATTCGTAGTGCTTACACAATTTTACGGTGGATCTAGGAGAAGGCCCCCTAAATCAGCAGAGACTAGGATTCAAATTCTGCAAAGAGAAAACACAGTATTGAGCAAAACTTTCAGAGCATACGACTGTGCTCACACATGTGCAAGTACTATACAGGAGCGTTCCATCGCCACCACAGAGAAAGTGGCCCGACCTTTTTCCAACTTCAACCTCACTACTGCTACTAGCATAAACAGAGAACTAAACATTTTAACCTAAATGAGTATCACACAAGCTGCTCATGTACTTCGCAGTGGATTTCCAACTACTCTCATCTGTTCTCTTCGGGCGGACTATGAGAACAGACCGATGGATGTATTTGAAGAGATTTGAACAATGCGGTAATAGCGAAAGCAACAGGATGCAACTTCACAGGATAAGTAAGCAACCCCAACCTCGGATAATTTGTACCCGCCCCCATGGACTGAACTGCTAAGGACCGATTTCATGATGAAAACTGTCCATGAACCTCCGTAATAGATTGTCAAGAGCCTCATATCAAGAAGCAATTGCTACCGCCAGAACTACCCATCGAGCAAGGGGTATCACGTACGAGAAACTTTACGCTGCGAGTGCCAAGGAAATCCAATATCTCAAGACACTCCTGCAAATCAGAGTCACTTACCAACATCACCCACTCCTCTTCGTCGTCTAGGTACTTGAGCTGGAATGCCCCTATTTGCAATTTGAACCTCTCTGCTACTTCTTCATACAGTTGGAAACACCCTGCAGAAGGCTCAAATTTGAATCTGATTGTATCTTCCTTGTAACTTGCTTTTACAGTAATTTTTGTTCCGTTGTCACCCATGCATATCTCAGGTTTTGATATCTTCCTTTCACTGAAGCTAGGAGAGCTTGATGAACTGGCATTCACCATTGACCCATTTGATGAGTCTGTCATGCCTGACGAAGTGGGCTGGTTATGTTCAACTTCATCATCACCATCCATTCCATTTTCACTGTTCACAGTTGTATCCATCTCATCAGCAGCAGCAATGGAGCTCGAGCTACGAGAAATAATTTGGAAGTCAGAGGTCTCTAATTTCAAGCCACCTTTGTCAGAACCCCATGCCTTGCATGCTCCTTTTGGAAAGTCGGAACCAATTGAGACATTGTCGGACAATTTCCAAAGCCGGGTACTATCTAATGCAGCCAATTTGGAGTCGTCGCACCCATAACTTAGAGAGATGTAGGATTTATGATCTCCCCCCTTAGAAGTGTTTGAAACAAGCGGGCTACTTGGTGATCCTACTTGGTTTCCACCCATATAACACTCATCTTCCAACTTCACCATTGAATTCTGACCATTACTACAAGGTAATGGAGGCATTGACACTGCATCTTGGGTAACTAATTCCGGATTTTGAATGAAAAGGTTTTTGCTTTGCAAGCGTGAACTTCTCTGTGCATCAAAATCTTGGATAACTGAGCCAGCTGCCACAAGCCCCCCAGTGGCTGGGTCATATTTCAGTCCTCCTTCCACACCCTGAACAGAGTCAAGGACAGTTTGTATTTTCCTTAATGAGCGGTTCACCTTGTTTATCTTGCGAGATGGCCATCTTGAGATCCCATATTGTCTGCATATCCTTTTTAGAGTGGTAGGACAAACTACAAAAAGGCGAATTAATACCAAAGACCATCATCTTAAACAAATGCAAGAAATGATGTCCAATAGAATGAATAATTTCAAATGGCTTATGAAACATATAGAGATTAGTTTACAATGGCTACCAAGGATGAGAAGAAGATGGGAAACCAAGTATATGCTCGACAACCAGTGAAAACGAAGTTGGCTTCGTATGATAGTTCATCTTATGTTAATGAAAACATATAGAGATTAGTTTAAGATGGTTACCAAGGATGTGAAGAAGATTGGAAACCAAATATATGCTCCACAAGCAGTGAAAACGTAATTGGCTTCATATGATAGTTTTGATTATGTTAATGACGCAGGTGCAAGCCAACAGTTGAACCAAATTTCTGACTTTTCCGTCAACAGTCATTCCAAGAAACTAAGAACATTATGTTACCCAGATTTAAATCAGCTACAAGCAAGTCTCTCAAATTGCATACTTTTATGCCAACACCAAAAGTAAAGCAACCACCCACACAAAAGATAAACCAAGTAATTAAAAACTGGGTGTGCTTGAACCCCTTGTGGTTTTTGTTTGTAGACTTGTAGTTTCCAAAAAAGGAAAACCAAAACCTGTTTCTGTTTTCAGTTTTTACAAAATGAGGTAAGTGTTTGATTGAGAGTTTTTTTGTTTCGATTTTCCTTTTTATTCTTTTCTTTCTTATTTTCTCCTTCTCATATTTCTTTTTGCACCTAATGTCTTCAAAACACCACCACCCTAAACTGTCAAACTCACAACACCACTGCCCATTGACACCACAAACTGATTCACTGCCGGCGACAAGGACCCGACCTTTACCGCCGCTGCGTACGACTTGGCCTTCATCGCAGCCGACGATAACTTGACCTCCGCAGTCAGATCTAACGTTATAGACCCTTACCGTAGAAGAGAGACGCACGCCATGGCGGTGGGTGGCACATGGTGGCGAGATGCAAGCGACATCAGCAAGTCGGTGTCATGGGTGTGCGATTGGTGGTTGTAAGTGGGCAATTCATTAGCAGATTGTTGGAGGACATGCCGTGGATCGGCAATTGGTGGCCGTTGGTGGTCGTGAGGGTGTGCCGTCGGCGATTCTTTCTGGAGACTGGTCGAGGGGCCGCAATTTGTGGCCGATGGTGCTAGGTCATGGTGTTGGAGGCGTTGGTGGGAAGTTGGCAGCGGTTATGGTTGTCAATATGTTGTGGTATTTGTGCAGGTGATGGCAGTAGATTGATGGTATTTGTGAAGGTGTAATTGGCGACGGCGGTAAACGGGAGGAATTGATGGTGGCCATGGTGGGGACAGTGGCGGTGGGTTTTTTTTTTTTTTTTTTTGGGGGGGGGGGATGATTGCTAGCCGTGGTGGCAATGTTATGCCAGGTCTGGCGGTGCTCTATGTGGTGATGGGGGTTTTGTTAAAATGATGCTCTTTTTTTTTTTTTTTCGTGGCTTCTAACGAAGTTTGAAGGTTGGATTTCAAAACAAAAATCAAAACCGAAAACCCAAAACTCCAAATGGAGTTTTCAAAAACTGGTTTTCAAAATTGAAGGGGGAAAAAACGAAAACTGCCTGTCAAAACGTATTTTTTTCCCTCCAGTTTACAAAATTGAAGAAAAAACTGAAACAAAAACTCTGTCAAACACTACCCAAGGTTGCATGATTGGAAAAGCTGTAGCAAATAATACTGCATTAACACAATTCTCTTGTACATAGAATGAAGTTTAGCATCGTTTCAAATTCTTGAAGATTACAAGTGCACCAGAAAAAAAAAATGGAAGGCCAAGAGCTGTAGTCAGTAACATTTTCAACAAACCAACAGCAAGATATGGAAACTTACCACCGATGCTTTTAGCGGCGTCCTTGAGACTCCCGGAAAAGTATTGCTGAAGAACACTTAAGCTAACATTCTTTTCGGCTGTACTTCGCCTTTTCTCCATTTGCCTCCTTGATAAGCCAGCTGTCTACTTGTAATGAGAAAGAAGTAAGGCCAATAATAACAGCCACAGGAATTGAAGCACCAAGAATATTGATAGTTGATAACAATTAGATAACCACTCTTTTGGATTTTCTTTTCCTACTGATAAGCAAATACCAACCATCTCTCACCAAAGTCCAAGTGTATATGCACACACATTGTTTACATACTGCAATAATTTTGAAGCGGACAGTCCATATTGCTTGATATTCCTTTCAGCAGTCAGTAGCTTTTTACGAGATAGATCTACATCGTCATCCCCTGTATAAGGTTCTTAGAACCAAAAACTGATTCAAACTAACAGCCAAAAACTTCCATCAGGAACCTCAAGACGTGTGCATTTTCTTTTCAGGCCCTCAAAGGAGCCCATATATATAAGTCCTAACTCCATAAAAAAGGGGAGATTTATGTTACTTGGTCTTTAGCCTTTTCAGGTATCAGTGCTTAGGTTGCTTTCGATCTTAAACTTCCTAAGCAGCTAAGAAGCAGAAGACTAAAGTGAAGGTATTTTTTGGTTGATCCCCTTGCCTGTTCAGGTGCATTCAGAGAAACAGAACAATAGGGCGTTTGATGGAGAGATGTCTTTGGGGAGTTTAAAGGCCTTTTTTTGGTTTCCACTTCTAGGATGGATAAGGTAGTGGCTGCTAGTTCCTGTTTTCCGACAGCTTTAGGCTGTGAATAGATAGTTAATTAAATTGGATGTGCCCCTTCTTCAGAACCTCTTTGTAAATGGTCTCTCTCTTATCGGGGAAAGAAATCCTGTACAATTCTCAAGTATTTTACACATGAACAGGGTGCCTCCATTACTTTGTATCCATTGCAAAAAGCTCTAAATCGTAGGTCAGGAAGTATATTCATAGTATGTAAACACACTCTGTACATTCATGCACGTTGGCATTATAAACATAGATCCAATTACGTGAAGTGTTGGATGAGATTCTAAGTTCAACTCTTCCAAATAAATGTCTACGCTAATTCCTAGGGAAATCTCATTTCATATGAAATGCTATATAACTTACAGAAACAGGAATAACATTTGGGATAGACTTGATTGCACTTAAGCAAACCAAGTATTTTCACCGGTAAACGGCAAGACCACTATGCCTCCCGAGACTAGAATGTGGTCGGCAGCTAACAAAATTTCCAAGCACTCACCGAGGTACACGTAACTGTCCACATGCAAGTGAGTAATGGAGAGTTCTTGCTGTGTTTAGATAGCTCGGGTTTGTACATCCTTTTGTATTGGCTTCGCCCCCCTGGTGATTTTCAAAAACTAATTCACTTGTCAAAACAATATCAATAACTTCCACCATGCCAACCCAGGCAATTTGGCCGAACATAGGTGGTCGTATATAACCCTCGCCACCTATGTTACCTCAAGGACCTGCGCTCATTGACTTATCTGTAAGCCGCTTCTTTTGCCTATTTTTAGCACATTCCATCCAGCTTTAGAGAGAAGGGCCAAGTTTTGATCCCGAGGATTACGCAGCCCAATTGCGGCTAGAAAGGGTCCCCAACTGGCAAAAGCAAGAGGATTTTCAAAAAGTGATATTGGAGAACTAAATGCAAAGGTTGTTGTGAACTGGTTCCACCACTCTTACCGGTGAATCTTGATATCGGTTCACTGCAGGCCTCACTCTATCGGGTGAGGGGTACGGGGTTATAGTTTTTAACTGTTCTACCTTCTCTAGGGCTTTTACTGAATGAATCTGGTAACTAATGCCGCCAGAGAGGCTGAGGTGAGTATCGCCGCATCGCCTACAACAACTTCTTTTGCTGAACCAGTATCTGAGACTACTTCTGTCACTTCAACGAAGGATCTACTTCAATGAAAAGAATTATTTCACCGAGTAGTGGAACGGAACGAAATCTGTCTCTGTCTCCCGATGGGATGACACTTGGACATGGGTATGGGATATGTGCACGACACATATCATAGGATATGCCCCTAAGAACACTATGTTATAGTGTTTCTTTTGGTACGTTACTATAAGTTTTAACGTAAACCAACGTCGTCATATTAACTAAGGAATAACTAGAAACTAACAATACAGGAACATTTTGTCGTGTCCCTGTGTGTAGGGTTTCGAAAATTAGATGAATCCAACACTTGGACACATATCTGACTCAGACGCCTGTACCGATTACATGTAACAAAGCGCACCAGATGGGTACCAATTTTCCTGTAGCTTACTCCCTAATAGTGGGAGTATGGAAGAAGCATGGCTGCTCTTGTACAATTAGGGCTACTAAGCTTGGACACCTACCACATATCCAACAGCAAAAATCATCTCAAACAAACAAAAAATTAATTACGCTCGATAAACCCCAAGACTTGCAACCATACATTCACCATTATAATTCTGAAATCTCGCTGACCTCATTAAGGTTTGGTTCCCCGCAATACATTTGGCTGTTGGAAACATCTTGATGGCAGGATTAATCAAGTTTTACAAATGCCAACTTGCATTACTCGATAGTGAATATGGATATACGGAGGCCCAAAGCTCAATATCATCTACCTCACATAGGAAAGTAGTTACGGAATAATACATTTACTGAATATTAATTTCTATTATTCTTCTCCCTTTGTTTAGCAGTGCTAGAGGTTGGGGGACCTTAAAATGGTTACTCACGTGGAGAAAGAAGGGAGCTGAGGAGAGGGACATAAGCGTGAGAGAGAATGGTGCTTCCCTGGAGACTTAAGTGTCGATCTCATTCTGTTATATTGCCTAATTGCTAAGGAATTTTAATGTTTACTCCATAAACTCGACGCCACAATTGTCAGAATTTTCTTTTTCAGTTTTAGTTAGTATAGGAGGAGAAAAGTGTATCTGGGGGACTGCTCCTCTGTGCCTCATGCCCTTATGTGATATATAGAGAAGAATTATAGAACCTTTGGGCTGTCTTTGGAGACAAGGATAAGGGCTCGGGATAGGATAAAAACAATCCTATCCGGCGTTTGGCAGCGCACTTAAAGGCCGGATAAGTTATCCTTTGGACTTGTTTTATCCCACTTGAGTGGGATAATTCTGTACCCGCGCGAGCGGGGGGGTAGGGTAATATTAATCCTGTTGAGATTGGATAAAAAAATGGGACCCACCCAATTTTCTTCTTTCCCGTCACCACCACTGCCACAGCTGCCGAAGGCCTCTATCTGTCGCCACTCACCGCCCGCAGCTTCCTCCCCATGCTCTATCACGGCCGGACGTCCGCCAACCTCACGGCCTCCATCCACCGCCGATTGCTCCAGTTCTCCGCCATCGTTTTCCACAGGTTCCTTCAGATCTCCACCGGTTGCTTCAAATCTCGCGGCCTCTCCGACGTCGCATTGGTCCACTGCCTCATCCTTCCCCTCAACCCATCTCCTCCGTCCACCGCCGGTTGCTCTAGATCTCCGCCGTCTTTTCCACGGGTTCCTTCAGATCTCCACCGGTTGCTTCAAATCTTACGGCCTCTCCGCCGTCGCATTCGTTTACCGCCTCATCCTCCCCCTCAACCCATCTCCTTCGTCCACCGCCATCTTCACCGTCGGTTGCTTCAGATTTCCGCCGTCTTCTCCACCGGTAGCTTCAGATCTCACGGCCTCTCCGCCGTGTTCTCCGTCGACAGTCGGTCTCCACCAGTTGCCACAAATCTGAAAATTTTGTGATATATATTTTTTTATTTAACATTTTGTAAATTGCTTATCCGGCTTATAATCCGGACTTGTTCCAAACGCTGGACAGAATTTGTTGCCTGTCTGGCCTTATCCGAGAGTATAGCTGCCCTTATCTTGTTCTATCCCGAGCTCTTATCTGTGTCGCCAAACACAACCTTGAGGTATAGAAATATCAATAGACATGATGAAGACCACCTTGCTGACGTGGATGGTGGAATCCTATCCACATTCAGTTCGTTCATCTTATCTTTCAGGGAGATATTGGCAAGGATAATTTGGAAAGTGCCTCCTTTTTTTGTACAGAATTTCGGCCCTTTTCGGTTTGTTTGACTCCACTGTTGCTTTTTAAGGGTATTTGGAGGAGGTTGTTAATGGAAGTAGAGAAAAGACAGTTGGATCATATCATTGTCATTGATTAGAGAATAACGCCAGAAGAGAAGCAGCGTTAGAAGTCGGGCGACCTTAGGATGGTTATTCATGTGGAGAAAGAAGGGAGTTGAGGAGAGGAACATAAGCCTGAGAGAATGGTGGCCAGTGGGGAGATATATATATATATATATATCGTGTGTGTATATATATATGATTATATATACATATACGTATACATATATATATACACACACACGCACGCATATGGAGAGGGAGGGAGGGAGGGAGAGGGGGAGAGAGAGAGTGTGCGTATTAAGCCCTTGAATCTAAAAGCTAATGTGTACACACAAGGACCTCTTCTGCAAACTGAAGTGTGATATCCTCTTTGAGTACTAGGGTGTTCAGTGGCAAAGCCAGAAATTTTACGTGACACCCACCTAATAACAATATAAAAAGAGGTGGGTCTATATTTACACCTTTCTTTGGCTCTTTCTGCAAACTTATGTTGCTGAAAGATGCATGACAAATTTTATGTTTTAGAGACAGAAGGGCTGTGGAAATAGCAGAAAATGGTGCAAAAATAGCTTCACTCTCAAAGAATTTCAAAGGATATTGATTAACGAGGTCCAACAAATTTGTCACAGTGCACCATAAGATATCCACTCATCAAAAGGTTATTTGGCAATTGGCACTGATACTAATGGGTTTGATAACGTAAATCTTAATGAAATTGCAGAAAGGCTAATACAACTCTCGCAGATGTATACTTTGTCATTGCACACTAACCAGGTAGTCAAATAGATACATGAACAGAATAGTGGGAAGGTTGGCCCACGCCTGAGCACCCCGTTCTCCAGTGAATGTGCTTACCTCTCAAATTTGAAATTTTTTTTTTTAAACCCCTAAATTAATTTTCCAAGAATTAGAATCCTGATCCCCTCAAAAAAACTTGCTTTAGAATAAACTTCGGCTAGGTAAACAACTACATAGAAAACATGGTTGATAAGGAAGGGACAGGAAAACGTGATCGAGAAGTAGGGAGTGAAGAAAACTTCAAACTGGCTCTTTTGAGTATGTTGTTACTTCGTAGCTATAAAAAAATATTTGGTGGTAGTCATTAGACAACATGGGGTTGGATCATATAATTTTCGTTAATAATAGAAGAACACTGAAAGGAGAGCCCACGGGTGATAGTCGGACGGCCTTAGAATGGTTTATTTCGTGGAGAAACAAAAGAGGTGAGGAGACACAAATGCCTCAGGGAGTGCTGGGCAGAAAGAGAGATACTGTTATGCCCTCAAATCTCAAGGCTAATGTGTACGCAGAAGGGCCTCTTTTGTCAGCTAAAGTGTGATATCTTGGTGGCGGACAAGGGTGTTTACATCTTGAATTCAAAAAGAACCCCTCAATACGTTTTCCAAGCAAGCTCATGACCCCTCAGAAAAGCTTGCTCCTCTCGGCTATGCTAGATAAGTAAGGGACAAAGAGAAGGTGATCAAAAAGTAGGAAGAGAGAGAACTTTGAAACCAATTACAATATTAGCCAACATGAATAGAGAAAGAAGAGACGAAGGCGTATAAAAAGGTCAAAAGAATGAAAAAGAGGAGAGATAGATTAAAGGGTAATGAATAAGTAGAGAACTAAAGAGAACTTGAAAAAGAAAGGAGAAAAAGAGTTCAACGGTCTCGGTCTTGTCAAAAGCATCAACTAGGTTTCTTTATTGAATTTGGTTTTTAATGTTGTTGGCCTTTCTTGTTTAATGGTATGATGGAGACAAGCTGAAAGTAGAGACATGAAAACAGAGACCCTGTGCAAGAAGAGCAACCCTGACAATCTTACTGTAAATCATATTCACCTTTCCTTTTTGTTTTCGGCTTCTAAGTGATTAATAACACTTACCATGAGGCCTTTCTATAGGCTTCCACAACATAATCAAAACAACTTGAAATTTCTTTGACGTCTTTCACGCCGTTATAGATAAAACTAAGGCTTAACCCTCTCTAGAAACCTAAAACTTTCCACCCATAAAACAAAAGAACACTAGAGCACTACAAGAACGAACACTCCTCTGCTGTTAAATAAAGCTTCCAAGCAGGTACGTTGTATGATCACAAGATCCTAGAGGGCACATATCTAAAGAATGCATAAGTGGTAATGCGGCTCTTGTTAGTAGGGCATGAGACTGTTCTTCCGTTTTTATGTCAAGTCGAAGTGGAACCAACTAAGTTTGGAGTAAGCACAGCTCAATCTAATCCTCTCTGCATTAGAAATACTTTTGTAATAACTGACTACTAACTAGATCCTCGGAATAGTACCATTAGCCAACTATTAGCCAGATGCATATGCATATTGTTCCAACTTAACCCCCAAGAAACTTCAATAAGCCATGATCAACAAAAAGAAAGAAGTAAATTCCACTTACTCTACAAACAAAACTTGCTTGGTAAAGTTGGTCAAATGTACAAGCAACAACAAGCTTATATATGGTCCAGCAGTCAGCCACTAGAATGTGGTGCATGAGAGAGCGAAGACAAAGTCGTTGGAGTATAATTGTGTGACGATTATGGCGGTACATGATAGAGGGAAGACTGCTCTTCACAACAATTTAAATGCTTATCATGGATGATATTCATCAGAAAGCAAGCAATATTAGAGAAAGAATACCTGTTGGCAAGGACCATCTGCTTCCATTCTAGTACCTCTTGAATCAGATGCATCCAAAGGCACCTGATCAACAGAATTTAAGTTGCTATCTAAGACCTGTTGAGAACTGCTCCTGGACCCGGACACCACAACTCGTGGCAAGTTTGAAGCTGATCCCTTCTGGAACCCAACTGTAGAATGCTCTCTTCCTGCTATTTCTGCATCAGAAACCGTCCTTAAAGTCCTACAGATCTTCTGCATGGTACTGGAGAGGTTGTTCAACAGGAGTTGCTGTTCTGTACCCCCTTTCATGTTTACAGGAAGAAAGAACTCTAGAATATAGTCGTCATCACCAGTGTAAGTGCTCCTCAGCCTGATTGCAACGGCGGCATTTAATCCAAACTTGCGCGCATGATGTGCAAGTGGATAGTCACTAATATCGTAATTCTTTACATCAGGGAAGAAGAAAGGATGATTAGATTGAAGTGCTTTTCCAGCAGAGCCTTGACCTTCTTCAAGATAATGCTCAGTACAAGCATGGACAAATCCTTCCATTGTTTTATCATTCACATAGGAAGCATTATCCTCCACGCACAATACACCTTTCCCTGCTGAACTTGTGCAACACCCCCTAACACGTACTTTGATAATTTCATCACCGACCTCCTCACTATAACTACAGGGTATCCACGTTAGAGCAAGGGGCAATTTATGAGCATGGCATACAGCTCGTAATATGTCAGCTATTTCAGCCAAAGCAGCCCTCTGATTCTCTGAAAGGCACTGCAAAATTATAAACCAACAAAAAAATGCTAAAAACCTTGGCGCAAGAATCAATCACCAATAAACGAGTCCTATAATATCTGCAATCCATAATCAGTGCAATTAGTTCTACATTGTCAGTAGTACCTGGAGATAAAGCCGAGGTGGCGCGGTGCTCCTCAGATTCACAGCCTGCAAGTATTCAGGAGTAATTTTTAGTCTGAATTTGTGCGTCTTAGCAGAACCACAGTTAATAGTTAATGAATTCATGGACAAAAGTCAGACCCAAAAATCAAACATATTGTTAGCGATACGGGACAATCTAGTTAGTAAAGTTCTTTTCTTTTTCCTTTTTCTTAGGAACAGCAACAAGAGATGCTGAGGGAGGCATTCAAATACTGGTGCACAATTTTGGGGTGTCTTCTAAAGATAGGCTTTCAAATTTTAGGGTATGTTCTTTTAAACCGTTAAGGCAGTTCTGATTGACATTCCTGCATGCAGACTCGCTGCAATAAATGGTAACCACAACTGATCTTCTTCTTATGTGTCCTGTCTTCAAACCATCCGCATTTCATCCACCACCTGGGGGTGGGGGTGCGTGGGAGGGGTCAAAAGAATGAATAAACAACCTCCCAGCACACAGTGAATCAAAAAGAAAGTTGTGAAAGAATAGTTGCTTATCTGCTAGGTGTATATAATTACGAAGACGAGAGCAGATTGGGAGCTAAGCTGTTTTAAGTGACGGGTCGAGCACATTAAAAGAGAACCAACCTGGAGCGAGCGACAAACATTTTCTATCTCTGCATCAAAATTGGATTTCTCATTCATGGTGACGAGTTCAAGCACCGCACAGCACGACATATCGTGTGTACCACCCTCAAAAATTGGCAAGGCAATAGATCCACGAACTTCATGGTCAACAGCATACTGTACCCGCAAGTATTCATTCTGACTATAATATACTACATTCGAAGTCCACTCTGGAATTTTAGAGTTAAATACACGGCCAGGAAGCCCCGGAAGAGAACCTGGCTTTACCTCTGCAGGAAAAGTAAATCCTCTAGAAACTTCACGATACCCAGCAAGCATGTGATCAAGCAAGTAGGGTTGTTCAAAAGTGCTTAACATAAATCCATCACCATGTTTAATAGGAACCCACACTTGGGCCAAAATGCCTCCTCCAGATGACTCCTTAAACAAAGACAGTGCCTTGAGCATCTTTTCAGCTAGTGTCCGCTCAAGCGGCCTAGGGACTATATGATGATTACCCACAACAGGAACTTTTTTGGGCGGACAAGAACTGCTGCTTCGCTTAGCACTTGCATCGCCCTCATTTAAAGATTCCAACTGAAAACCAAACTGGGAATCAGTTTGCTCAAGCAGGATTTTCCCTCCACCATCAAAAGAACTCTGCTGGACATCACCCTCAGTCACAAGAAAGCCAGCAGTCCCAGCACTACCTTGTTCTGTGTAATTCAGTGCTTCCAACGGTACATAACTGGGAGACCTTGATAACAGAGGCGACAACGAGGAAGACCCAAACATCTGATCTGCCAAGGGGCTGCTACACCATCCGGCGTATGCATCGAAATTCATGAGCTCCGCAATACTATTAAACGGATCATCCAAACTGGAATACCTTGTAACACCATCCAATGACGACATGCCGTCAGTCTGAGCCCTTGGAGAAGCCCAATAACAGACACCCTTTTCTTTAGATGAGAAGGGGTATTCCATTTTCTAGCTATATACCCAATTCTTCAACTAATTTAAGTAAAATTGCTACAATCCCTATTAAAGATCTTCACTCACAAAGATAAACTCCTCTCCAGCAAGCCCCCCAAGAACCCAATATTTGAATATCAGCTTCATGGAACCCAACTTCGAAACGGAATTCTGTCCACCACTACCAACCAAGAAATTGAAATAGAACAAACACCTGCACACCACTAAGAAACGAAAATCACCTAAGAAGAAATAAGAGCCTCGACGTGTGTGTTCACTTTGTGGTGTGTGTATGTGATAAGACATTCAAGAATGAATCGCCTATAGTGTTTACCCTTCAAAATTGAACATCGACTCAGCTTCCTCAAACAGGCCGAAAAGCTGCAGCAACCAGAAAGCGATAGTAACCCGAAAAGCGATAAAGACGCGTGCTTTAATTTTTGAATTTGTGGTGTGTGAATGTGATTAAACTTCCACGAACCGATCACCTAGATTACCCTTCAAAATTGAACAAACCCAGATTACTCGATTGAAATGGAGCATAAACGACCACCAACATCACCCAGAAATAAAAGTCACCCAAAAAAGGAATACGTATACGTGTGTGCTTTTCAACCTTGGTGTATGTTTGTGCGAGTATGTGATACAATCTGAGAGAATCAAGCACCTAGGGTTTACCCCTCAAAATTTAAACAAAACACAGCTTCCTCGATCTTGACAGAGAAAACACCTGACCGGCACCACCCAGATATAAAAGTCACCCAAGAAGGGATCTGTATGTGATTTTTCAACAGTGCTGTGTGTGTAACGACAAAATTTTGCCCTTCAAACTTGAGCCAACCTTGAAATTTCCTAAATTATGCAATGAACAGGTTTTTATACTGACCTCATCCAGGAGGAGAAAAGCATCAGGGTCTCGTCCACAGCCGCCAAAGACTCCGCTCTGCAAGCAAAACGACACAGTTTTCAATCAAAGGGAAAACCCATCTCTAATCCACCTTCTTATCGACAAAAAGAGAGGAAAAAAACAAAAACTGACCAACCCAACAACGAATCACTGAATTGAGCGGAAAACGAACGCAACACTGTCTTTTCTTTCCTTGAGAAGGCGAACGTAACACTTAAATCGGAACAGATACAGATTGAATAAATCGACAGGAACCTTTAGATTAGCCCTAGATTTTAGTGGGTACGTTGCCGAACACCGGCCCAAGTATCTCTCTGTACAGAAGTTGACAAACTAGTTGTAATAAATGTTGAGACCCTCGAAACTCGGCAAGCACAAAGTGAGAGAGAGAGAGAGAGAGAGAGATAAAAAGTTACTTTAGAGTGCTTAAAATAGAAAGTGGGAAGTGAGAACAAAAAAAAACCAAAGGCAAGTGGGGTTGGGTAACGGCTGGCAGGAGGCTTCTAAAAATAGGCCGACGTTGATTTCGAGCAGTTAAAACCACCGGTGCCCTCTAAAAGCGATGAGGATGCATTTTATATGAGGGTTTTTTTTTTAAATAATACTGTTTTAAATTTTAATTATTAATTTATTTTATTTTAAAATTTATTTATTCGCATATTATATTTTTGAAATTTGTGATTTAGAATCACGATTTTAAAATAAACTTCGCTATTTAAAAGCACGATTTTAAGTAAAAAACGGGATTTCAAACAGCAATTTCTAAAGTACATTAAAAATGTGGTTTTAAATAGTAATTTCTACTTTAAAGTTGTGATTCCAAACCGCGATTTTCAAAAGTGTGGTACGCGGGTAAACAAGTTTCAGAATGGAGTAAATTTGTATTAAATTTTAAAATAGTATTATTTAGAAGAAAAAAAAACTCTATATTTTATGATTGCAAGGAAAAAAATGTTTAATTATTTCTTTCGTCTTAAGAAAATTATTCTATTTTGACTTGAAATGCCTATTAATTAAGAATATAAATCATATAAAGAGATTTAGAAAGGTCATAGAAGGAAGTGAATCAGAAGAGAGAAAATAAATTGGTTAAAGATCAATTGTGTAGAGAAAATATAATAGAAAAAGAGTTAAATGTGTAAACATGAAAAAACAGCATGTTTGGATATGGGATTTTGAAATATTGGGTGTTTCTAAATGCCCTCATTTCGAAATACATTGATTTACAAATTCTATCCTTATGAAATATCTTGTTTAGAAGAAAGGAAGTAAAAGGCTGATAAAAAAAAGTGGGAGGCAAGATTCCTAAAAAATAGAGAATTAGTTATTGTGGGTTTGTAAATTACCGATTGGAGTGGATTTGACAAATAACTAGTTCAAACTAGTGATTTGAACTGTGGACTCCGAAATTTCAAAAATTTTCTTTTAAACTATTCAAACAAAATATTTTGTCCAAGTGATTTACAAATACCCTACCAAGGTCAAATCACTCCTCTTTTTCATTTTGAAAAGTGATCAATTTTTTAGAAAAGCCCAAAAAGACAATATGATCAATTTTTTTTAGGAACAAAGAGAGTAAATGTAACACTTGGATACTGCTTTTGCTACATATATACCGAGTCTATGTTCACATGATATGATCCTATGACATACTAAAGCATAAATATAATTATCACTATGATGACTAATTGTTAGAAGTGTCAATTAAAACATGCACCTAACATAAATTGGTAGGATGTCTATCGTTAGTCTGTCGGTAGCAGAACTTACATGCAAGTGAACGTTAATGTCAAATAATATAGAACATTATTGTGATAAAACACAATGAGATAAGAACACAGAATTATCTGGTGCACGCAAAATTTACAAAATCACAGGAGGACACAAGGCACAAAACACACAAACCAACCAGACATTCAAAGAGAACAGGATGTTACGTATTTATCAAAGACAAAAACCAGATCAATATAATTCGTAGAAACAACTTGAAAATGCAAGACTTGGCCCAAAACACCACAAAAAATTTTCATAGTTCTCTAAGGTAAGGCTATCACAAGCGTCACGGTAAAAGCAAACTAAAGGATCTTATACTTGTTGTTGACAATAGTTTGATCATATCATCGATCAATTGACAAGTCAAAATCAAATTGTACCAAAACAGTGATGGGTTAACATGGTAATTTTTTCTAATAGGAGTAAGATATCACCTAATGATGTTAGACGAGAATAGAAGGAACATTTGGATGTCGGAGCCAACTATCATGTTTCATTGCTAGAAGGGACAACTAGCACAGTGATTCGGTAGACATGTATCGAAGGAATGTCTAGAGGTCAGAGTCAACTTTTATGGTGGTTGTTACACAATGGATCGGAAGAAATGTCTATTGGTCAAATCACAGTTTAGATGAGAATGAAAAAAATGTGTAGACATTAGAGTCAATCTCGTGGTTAGTCATTTGACAAGACTAGAAGGAATTTTCAAAGGCCAAAACTTTCTTTCATGGTTGATCACTAGGGAAGTACGGTCTAAATGTCTAAAGGTTAAAGCTCACTTTCACGATTGGTCGCTATATATGAACAGAAAGAATGTCTAGAGGTCAGAACCAACTGTCGTACGTGGTATCTCGCCAGGGGTAGAAGTGTGGCATTCTAAATTACTCTATTCACTTGCTAGTTTGTGAGAAGAATATATGTTTCATGTTTCAGCTTCATTAAAAATAAATAATATAGTCAATCGACAAAAAATTGAGAGTAGAATGTGTTGATGCTAAGATATGAAATCAAGTTTTTGTCAAACTAATTATACTAAGTCACAATTGACATTAAAACAATTTCAGTAGTAAATATTTATCAAAGAAAAGGTTTAAAATAGCCTGAAAATCAATTGAGGCACGGAAAAATGCACTTTCCTCAAAGAAGATACGTCCTAAAATCTGCATTTGGTTAATGTCATGTCACCTCAAAGATACAACAATCACGAAGGAGGTTTGATGTAGCAAAAATCATTCTCAAACATTAGAACATGGTGCACACTCCAAAATAATGTGAAAGAAGAGAGTGGAAGAAGATAGATGATCTTTTAGAGAATAAAATGAATTTTTTTTATTGCCTTCTTCCCTTTTTACAGAGTTCTCCTATAACTATTTTTTCTTCTGATGTACGTATAACATAATGGATAGACTATAGGCATATGTGAAAAAAGGATGGAAAGACTTAGTGCATAGTTAAAATGATCACTAAGCCTTGACTTATAAGACTTAGTCAAATACTCTTTATAAATTAATAAGGATACGTCCCACTAATCTTTTTTTAATTAAAAATTCTCTACAAAATAGGATACTGACACACGCGATATATATATATATATATATATATATATATATATATATATATATGTATGTATGCTTTTACCATGAACTGGGTGTAAGTGTCTTCAAGACTTGAACCTATACTTAATATTAGTAAGTTATCCATTTGAAGAACTGCCGTAAACTAAGTACTGAATTAGGCCCTTTTGTTCAAACTTTAAGATTACCATAAACACGGTATGAGTGATCAATTCAGTTCTGTCAGTATTTATGTGCTACGGTCATGCGCGTATTTCTTCATGAGTGCCATTAGGAGTAGCCCATTTTCCCACAGTAACGACTTACTACCACACTCATATAGGTGAATCCTCCGATTGTGATTTGTGACCAACACCCTCCAAAGTTCTGTCTTGGCATTATCCAGAATAAAAACCCTTCCTAAACCGTCACAATGCGAGCACTATCACCATAGGAATGAAATTATGAAAATCCCCTCAATAAAGAAAATTTAGTGCTGTCATATTTACCCTACAGCTTCCATTTTACCTATTGAATCTCATTTATGTGATCTCCAATCATATAAAGTTAGATATTCATTGCGGTAGTAACTTATAGGCTTCAATTTCATTCCTCCCGATGATTCACTGTTTAGCTTACACTTTAACCATTTTGTAAATGAGTTTGCCAAAATTTTTTATGCCTCACCAAATCATATGCTATCGCGCCTCAAGACAATAATCCTTTCATGGAATTATGTGTAATTTTAATATGCTTATTTTTTTCATTAAATCTTTTACTTTTGATTTTCACGCGTGTATCTTAATTTTGTAATGTAAGGAAACAGAAGTAGAGGCATACTCAACAACGGAAAATTTACTAATAGACTTGTAAGTCATTCTGCTTGAGTACTGATCAAGTCTAGGACAATAAACCTAGCCTCCATTGTAGAAAAGGTATATAACAGTTTGCTAAGTGGACTTTCAATGTATAGCACCATCTCCAACGACGAATACATAACCACTAAATGCCTTGATCTCATATGCCTCTGTGATCCAATTGAAACCTCTTGTTCATGCTTTCCTGAAGGTTCAAAGATAAAACTTTCGAAAACACCAGGGAGCCAGGATAATGAAGTTCATAACTAATTATCATTTTGAGATATCTAAATACCCTTTCTATAGCATGCCAATGTTGAAAACTCATGCTACAAGTGAATCTACTCAAATAACATACTGCATATAATATGACAGGTCTACTACGGTTAGAAAGATAATCAAAGATCCAATAACTTAAGCATACTTATGTTGAAACACACTTTCACCATATTTTTCTCCAATCAAACATCCGGATCAAAATGGAACATAAAGAAGTTTTATTCCGAAAAATTAAATTTCTCCAACAAGTGCTCCACATATTGTGTCAAAGCAATTACATCATTATTCTTCATCAATTTAATACCTAAAGTAACATTTGTGGAACCTAAATTTTTTGTATCGAAGTTCTTAAAAAAGAAATAATATGTCTCTTTAATAACATACATATGCGTACCCAAGATAAGAATATCATCAACATATGAAATAGACAAGCGGAATTAACAAACTTATTATCATCTAACTTCATTACATTAAGATAAAAGACCATCAACTAATACCATTTACCAACAAAGCAACCACTCCTAGTAATCATATTTTTATTGAATTCAAAAACAACCTTAAAAGCTATATTGAGCAACTAAAGCAGTACTAATCAAAATCAAAATCTTTCTAGTATTTGGGACATGGAAAACTTTTTATAGGGTAAGACATTTCCCATAAGATAACTTGAATTATATTCGACCTTATCCTAGCACCCTGCCAAGCTCACATTTCCCATGCTTACAACTTTGTGCAGGTTCCTGCTTGTTAAAATTCTAAACATAAATCTACTACATAACATGTCGTGTGTTCAGGAACATAACATAAAAAGTACCCAAAAATTCCGATGAATGATCTATGTTATTACGAGCCTCAAACACACTTGATCTTTTATTAGTAGGTACGAAAACGGCTACTAGAGTTGAGTTCTTCGTCCACGAATCAAATCCTAAAGCTTGACGATGCTCTAGAGAGAGTGCAACAGGGGGAATGATTTTTTATTTGTAGGAAAGACTTATGTCTTATGACTTATTATTTCTCTTGGTATATCTATTGTCTTTATATAAAGATAGTATTAGAGACTGACTTTATCTCAAACACTTAGGGGATAAAGACTGTATTTATCTCAAATACTTAGAAGATAAATATCCTCTAATTAACTGTAATAATTTTGACTAACAAATAAATATTATCTGTTGTAGAGGGATAATGAGTCCACTGACCAAATTTAACAATAGCTCCCACTCGCCCACACAAGGCAAATAAATCCTGTAGTCCCTCCTTATCTCTTGTTCACTTATCTCTTTCATACAGAAAATGGAATGTGCGACCTACAAGAAATGATGTCTAATGTTAAGGAGTATTGTATTAAATTATTAGCAAACTAACACGATAGATCGCTACAAAAAATCTTTTATGTATTCTAAATAGTTCAACTATACCAGATTAAACACTCTCAAATCTCTCATTGTGAGCAGTGTTCAACCTCTCATATGTTATGTATTTATGACTCATATCGAAACAAAAATCGATAGTCGCCCAGGCTATGAATCATACAACATGGTGTAATATTGAACTTTCTTCCCAAAGCCTCATGTCATTCTAATTAGACTCAATCGCTTTCCTAGACATGCCCCGTGAGACCGCATCATTCATGATCCAATGCTAAAGTAACAATATCGAGTATCCTCTTCATGAAATAGTCTAAGGTCAAAAGGGTTCTATATAGTATCAAAAATATTTCGAACCAACTGGCTCATAAGTAATAAAGCAGGGATACATTCATCACTCCCACGGTCGGTCTGCATTTAGCACATGTAGTATGATTTGCATGTTTTTGTGTAACCCGCGCGTCACATTAATGTTTAATAAATTACGCCATACGAATCTAAGACTAGTCGCTCTACGAGTGCCTAAGCTGAGTTTTTTAGCCCAATCACTCTTATAGTGCTTGTCTGAAATCTCACATTCAAACAAGCTACATAGAGTTGTGGAGATACTCCATGATTGACTTACCTTACCTTTCAGGTCTCATCTTAGCTCCAACTAAGGCAGAATGTTTGCATTACTAGTTGTATCATGTTATTCGCCCTCTCGGCAACTAAGACAGTCATATCTTACCTTACTCGTTAACTTAGCACCAAGGTAAAGTACCTGTGTGAGTGGGTCAATTCAAGCCTTGTGACACTCTCAATAAGGATGTTCATGCAATCACAAAAATAATTCATTCATTCCAAAATAAACTTAAATCAAAGAATGAAAAAATAATAAATAATGTCAAGTACATAAGATGCCATAAACATATCAAACCGTACGTAGTCCTATACTCCTAACATGAGAAAGGAAAACATCTTAAGAATAGACATGGTCAAAGGATCAACCACCATTTTGCTAGTAGGTATATGCTTATTGGCCTCATCTCCTTGCGCAACTAAAGCTCTAATGAAGTGGCAACGAAGGCATATATGTTTGGCATTTCCATGATATTTAGGGTCCTTCAGAAAATGGCAGCTGTATTGTCACAGTAAACGGTGATAGCCTAATTTGCATGAGCTACCACCCTTAGTTTGTAAGAATGACCTCAACCAAACAACTTTCTGGACTGTTGCTGAACAGGAAACATATTCTGACTCCATCATGGATAGGGCGTTGCAAGTCTGTTTCTTGTTGCACCATGAGATAGCTCCACCTCGTAATATAAATGCATAACCTGAAGTGGATCTGCGATCATTTCTTTCACTGCCCCAATCAGAATTGCTATTTGCATTACTAGTTGTATCATCTTATTCGCCCTCCCAGCTTCTAAGACAATTATGTCTCATCTTGCTTGCTAACTTTGTGCCAAGGTGAATTACCTGTGTCAGTGGGTCAATCCAAGCCTGATGACACATTCAATAAGGATGTACACATAATCATAAAGATAATTCATTCATTTTAAATAAGGGAATGAAAATATAATAAATAGTGTCAAGTATATAAGATGCCAAATCAAACCCTATGTAGTCCCATACTCTTAATATGAGATAATATGCTTGGTCAAAGGATCAACTACCATTCTGCCAGTAGGTTTATGCTTCATGGTCACCTCTCCTTGCACAACTAAAGTTCTAATGAAGTGATAATGAAGGCCTATGTGTTGGCCTCTCCATGATATTTGAGGTCTTTTACAAAATCTAGGACAGTTATATTGTCACAGTAAATGGTGACAGCCTCATCTGCATGAGCTGTAACCCCTAGAGCCTGTAAGAATGACTTCAATCAAATAGCTTCCTGGACTACTCCTGAACAAGCAACATACTCTGACTCTACCGTGGATAGGGAGATACAAATTAGTTTTTTGCTGCACCAAGAGATAGCTCTACCTTCTAGTATAAATGCATAACCTGAAGGGTATCTGCGTTCATCTCAATCACTGCCCTATTCACCATCGATGTATTCTCTCAGTCTCAAGTCACCACCATGATAACACAGGACGAGATCAACGGTTCTACGTAGGTATCAAAGAATCCTTTCCACCACATGCCAATGAGCAAGTCCAGGATTACTCTGATAATGACTCACCATTCTAACGGCATAGCAAATGTCTAGACGCGTACACAGCATAGCGTATATCAGACTCCCTACTGCAATCATGTAAGGCATTTTAGACATCCGATTCTTTTCCTTATCATTTTTTGGGCATTGGTGTGTGCTTGAAAGTACGCGTCTTGTCCATTGGATTGTCGGTTGTTTTTTAGTTATGCATAAAGATACGTTATATGACTTTAATGATGTATCTCTCTTGAGACAAATCGAGAAGTCTATTTGGACAATCATGTATGATTTTAACCCCAAGCACATAATCAGCTTCTTCTATGTCCTTTATCTTAAAAGTTGAGGGCAGCCACTGCTTAGTGGCGACAATGGAATTCATGTTATTTCTAGCTAAAAAAATATCATCCACAAACAAAGAAAGAATCATAATACTTTTTTTGGACCGTTTTACATAAACACAATGGACTTGTTCAATCATCTCAAAACCTGTGGAGGTAATGACATAATGAAATCTAAAGTACCACTGCCTAGATGATTGTTTGAGACCATATATAGAATGTTTAAGTCAGCAAACTTTGTGCTCATGTTCCTTGACTTCAAAACCCTCAGGTTGGACCATATAAATCTCTTCATCTAGCTCTCAATTCAGAACCACAGTCTTAATAACCATCTAAAGAAGTTTTAAATCTTACTGAATGATAGTAACTGGGACTAGGTGAATTGAAGCAAATCTCGCCACTGGAGAGAATGTATCTTATTAGTCCACACTCCGCTGTTGGACGTAGCCTTTTGCCAAAAAATGTGCCTTGTCAATTAGCCCATCAGCCTTGCACTTGACTTTTAAAAACCACTTGTTTCCAATAATTTTGAGCCCTAACGGCCCTAGCGGAAGGTCAACCAACTCCTAAACCTAATTATTTTTCATTTAGCTTAACTTATCCTTCATTGTAGCCATCCACTCACTACCAGCAGATGAAGATAAGGCTTCTTCCACAGAAGTGGGCTCATCTTCATCAATTAGATTGCACATAAGAATTTCTCCGTTAATCTCAAAATGATGATGTGAAACTCTTCCCCATGCACATCTACATAGTCAAAAATCTTGTTGATGTGATGGTCCTGGTGGCTTGCTCTATTGTCTGGGATACTCCCACTGGGTTGAGGGTCACTTATACTATCTTTAGTGACAAGTTAATGAGAAACTAATTTCCCACCTTCTCTTGGAGATGGTAAAGTGGCTTTAACATCCTCTAACTCATAGAGGTCAAGATTCTTATTCGCGTTTCCAATGTTAGGAAAATCATTCTCTATTAAATCAACATGACGAGACTCTATTTCAGTATTTTGACTATTTTGATGATCGTCATAGATCACATAACCTTTAAAATATTCAGAATACCTTAAGAAAATGCTCTTCTAGCTCTATACCCTAGTTTCTCAAACTTATGAGAAGTACTATAAAAATAACATGTTAAGCCCCATGGGCACAAGTTATCTAAATTTCACTTTTGGTTATTTCAAAGCTCGTATGGGGTGGATTTGACAGATTATGAAGGTGAACGATTAAGTATATAGGCTGCAGTCAAAAAAGCATCCCCCGAAAAAGATATTGGAAGGTTTCTTTGCGCCATCATAGACCTAACCATATTCAACAATATTCTATTCCTTCTTTTTGCAACACTATTTTGTTGTGGAGTGTTAAGAATAGTAAGTTGCCTGAGTATTCCTTTTTTCTCACGAAACTTCTTAAAATGATTGGACAAATGTTCGCGTCTTCGACCAGTGTGAAATTTTTTTAAGCTCTTTTATTTATGATTTTCAACCTCTGCCAAAAAGTGTTTGAAACAATCCAAAACTTTATAGCGATGAGATATCAGATACGCATAAACATATAGCGTATAATCGTTTATCAGTGTAAGAAAATAAAAGGGGCCATGACGTGCCTTTAGTCTCATAGATCCACATATGTCAGAGTGAACTGACTCAAGTGGCTGAGTTGCTCTCGCAGCTTTTGGCTTTCTGCATGCTTTACTGGCCAAACAAGCCTCTTTTGTAGATTGACTTTTGCGAGTAGGCCCAAAAGGCTTTTTCTAGCCAAACGAGTCATTCTATTTTGGCTTATGTGGGCCCACTCTTCCATTCCAGGTGAAAAAATCATTCACAATATTATCATTCACCACATAAGAATAAAAGGACTGAGAATCAATTAGATTTAATTGAGAAAGACAATCAATGCGAAAACCATGTCCAAACAAAACATCATCCAAAAAGATGTCCAACTTATTACCCTTAAAATTAAAAGAGCAACTAAAAGTAGATTAAGCCGAACAGTGGGTGCATATCACACATCCTCAAGAAGCAACGTGTGCCAGTGCACAACTTGAGTTGGTAAGAACCAACCCCTAGCACCATCTTAGAGTTGTTCTTTCTCGTGAAGATATGTTTACTTCCCACTGGAATTCAGTGGTTATCTACGAACCCCTCTCAATCTCGTGCTATATGTTTTGTTTCACTATATCTACAAAAACACACAGGTAGGGAATTAACAAACATCACATGTGAGGAAACATATAACTGAGAGTGAGATTCAGAAGGTACCCTTTTCGGCTCAGTACAATCACAAGCGAAGTGTCCTGCTTTCGACAACTGTAGCATTTGATTTTAGACAAATCCTTTTTCCCACCACGTTTCCTCTTTTGTGTTTCTTTATTTCCCCTTCCTTTGGCACAAAAGTGCTAACCTTACCTTTCTTGCCTTTCTCACTCTGTCTTTCGCGCTTGCCATTTGCATTATGTGATCCTTGAGCAACATAAATAAGGGTCTTGTCAACACCTTGAGTCTCAGCATCAAGGATGACATGCTATGAAATATCAGAAAAGTTCTTGATGTTTTTTCTATGAATCAATAGTTGTTTCATATTAGCCCATGATGCAGGAAGGGACCTTATAACAGTCCTGATTTGTTGTTCATCTGTGAGTGCATGGCCAACATCCCTTAGCTTACCAATGATGTTCATTCATGATATGCTTAAGGTCTTTTGTGTATTCTTCAAATTTAATCACACGGTGTGTAACGCGCACTACGATCTTTCTCATGCCATTTGTGGCAGGCAGCATGGTCTCTTAGAGGTTGTCGCTCAGTAGGCTCGACCATCTCTTTGGTCAAGTGCTTCTTGAGCTCTTGTTATTTCAGCATGAATTTCATCTTTTTGTGCCAAACGTCATAATTATCTCCGTTAGGTTTCTCACCCTTAACGAGATTAGCTCTGACATTCTTGCTAGTCATTTGTTCACTACATTAATTTGCACCAAGAAAAAGACATTACTTATACATCCTTCTATTTATTTCAAAAAATTCAAATGAAAAATATTATTCTTCCTCTCAACATGAAATCAAAAAATTTGCTAAACTCATAATCATCTCCTCTGTATGTGACTTAACAAAATATTTTTCAGGTAACTTTTTGCAATAAATTTCATATCATAAAATTCACAATGTAATAAATCATTCGCATGATAGTTTAGAACAACATAATTTCACCATATAATAAAGTGTGTAAGGACTCTATTGAGCCGTATAGGCATTCTAGTAACTTATACTGAGAAAATTCTAACTGTGCGTGCAAAATTACAGCCCCGTACATGATTTTTTTGGAAATTTATAGGAAAATAATATAACACAATATCTCTGAGAAACCAACTTCAAACTACTCCAATAAAATAAATGGAGATGATGCACAATACATTATTCTCAAAAGAACTTTCTTAAAACAAAAGTAAACACATAAACATAGGTTTATTTAGAATGGCAACGTAATATTCATCCATTTATCTCAAAACTAGCATGCTCAAATAATAAGTTAAAGAACAACTAAATTGATGAATAGACTGCTTTTTCCTTCTAAGAAAATGAGCAACAAGACCTTGAAATAATCGATTTTTAAAAAAGTGTGGGCTTAGCAAAGCAAAACAACAATACCAACAATAAAGGCATAGCTAAATCATAATCAGAACAAGGCATGCTCATAAAACAAAATTTTTATTTTTGCCCACGAAGTGCAAAGTTAATATTTGCACATTATCCGTATTTTTTGGGATTACAAAAAATGCCATAAAAATACTGACAAATAGCCAAAAATCGAGAGATAAATTTTTAAAAGATGACAAATAGTAAATTTATACTAATATACCCTCTAGAATTTAAGAAAAAGCTCTGTGCATATAAAACAAAATTTTAAAGTTAATTTCAATAGAAAAAGTCATTTAAAAATTAAACAAAATATACAGAGAGGGTATAAAGGTAATTTTTGACTCTATACAAAAAAAAATTAGAAAGCCAATCAAATCATCTACTCAACGGCGGTGAGGAAACATGACAAAAAAAAAAAGCACTCACGCGCCATATACACCACAGTCTGCGGGGGCAGCGTCTGGACTTTTCTGGAGTAGGCACTAATGGAGCACGAGTGTGTGTGGAGGCAGCTTGGCTTGGTGCCCTTGGCGCGCGTGTGCAGCTCAGCCTTGGTTGGCGCGTGCATGTGCATTGCTGACTTGGACGGGGCGTGACTGCTTGCTTAAATGCGTGGCCCGCATAGCAACTCGCTTGAACGCGTGGCCCTCATAGCAGCTCGCTTGAACGTGTGGCAGATCATCTGGTGTGTGCACGTGCGTGATGGCTCATGTGTTCGTCTTTTTCATAAGAACCCTAATTTTTTCAGCGGCCACCATGCTGCGAGGCCAACTTCCGGAGGTTATATCTCTCGTTTTTAAGCCAAATAATGCATGCCTATTTTGTTGGAAAGCTTATGCAACATCGATTAACTCTGTGTCATCGGATCAAGATAAAAACCAAATATCATGCTCTGAATTTGAGCCCCAAAACTCGAAAAGGCCACAGTTTTCTGAAAGATAAAATTGTGATATCAGAATAACATGCTAAAAAGTTTTGAAATTTTCTTCATGGGTCACATTCATGTGTATCTGAAAATAGTGTAACATTCACATAATTTGTACTAGCATGTTAAAAAGTGAATCAACAAATAATCACGCTCTGATATCAATGTTCAAATTCTATACATCTATCACGTAACACGTAGTGAGTTCAAAAACATACCGTACGAAATATTTGAAAATTCTGATGAAGGATCTTTATTGTTGCGAGCCTCTAATAGGACGCTTGATCTTTTATTCATACGTACAAAATCGGCTATTAGAATCGAGTTTTTCGTCTACAAATCAAATCTAGAGCTTAGTGATGCTCTAGACAGAGTGCATCAAGGGGAATATGTTTTAGTTGGAGGGAAGACTTCTGTCTTGTGACTTATTATTTCTCTTGAGATATCTCTAACATTTATATAAAGATAGTATTAGAGATTGACTTTATTTTAAATACTTAGGATATAAAGATAGTATTTATCTCAAACAACTAGAAGATAATTATCATCTTATTAACTGTAATAAATGACTAATAAATAAACATTATTTATTAGTGAGCGGATAATGGGTCTACAACCCAATTTATTAATACTGCTAATAACAATAAAACTCTTTTTTTTAATCGGCACACATATGAACATTGGCATGAGCTAGTAAGCCAATCTATTGAGTTATAATAACGTTTAACTCTGGGTAACTAAGAAAATACCTGTTAGCAAGGCTAGTAGAGCTGGCCCATACAGCCACCACATTGTCTTTTAAAGTCTAGGTACCATTGGATTACGGTTAGAATTAGCAACTTGACCCTTCCTATAGGAACAATCCATGGCTTATGATTTGTCTTCCTACCCCAACAAGCAACATGTTGTTCATATTTCAACCATGATTCTTAAGATTTGTGGAGTTAGAATGGTAAAGATTTTCAATAAAGTGAGCCTTAGCCTAAAAATTAGAACTTGAAAATTCCTTTTGTCTTTTGTGATATACATTTTTTTCCAATAGTTAGAGATACAAAAAATTCATCTATCTAAAGAAAAAAATATCCAACTTTTGTTTCAACATTCTAGTAAAATTAGACAAAGAAGTTAGCAATGGGTTGATGAACTTGGAACTTCTCCGAGTCGTTATTTTTCGTTAAAAAAGCAGTATAGACCGCAGTTAGGCGACTGCGTAAGTTATTTTGAAAAGCACAGAAGGCTAACAAAGTCAATTCTTCCTCCGTATTTGTCCCCACTCTTGTTATATTTCTTAGGCATTTTATTAGGGAAGCAACGACAAAAAAAATCATTCAACTCCATTCATTTTCCTTTTACGTGATAAAGGACGTTTTCAAAAACATTTGTCAGATCAGATCTTGAACATATTTTAATCAACTGTTTAAAAAATTAAAAATATTCAACTATCTTTAAACCCACATATGCTTTCCACAATTCAATGGCAGATTTAGCAGTGCAAAAAACTTTATAAATGCAGGAGATGATGCACTTAAAATTCTACCATGCCACAAGTAATTTTTTTCATCAAAGTCATCCACTACTACTTCGTTCCACTAACTGATCACTTTTTTCAGCTATTTTTAATTTCATTTAAAAAATTCCTTTCAATTTTCCTGTTTGACAAAAGCACTTTTTTCAGACATGTGTAATTTTTTTTTTCAGTGCTTAACATTCAACGGTTTAGAATTTTCAATTCTATAAATTCAGTACTTTAACTCTTCAACACTAAAATTTCAGTTTTATCAAACGCAGCCCTAGTGAAATTTCCATCTGTTATTGCCCAATGTCCAAAATTCTTGCCACTTATTAGGATATGTCCTAATATTCTTATTATTTTTTTTTAATCCAACAGAATGTACGCCCTATGTCATCCAGATTTTAAAAAAATTGTATATTTATCTGTGGGCCAATACGATATGAAAATGAGAGAATGTACAGCCTATCTGTGTACCATCCTGCTTAAAAGAAACTTATAGGCACACAAGGAGCTTACTTCCATGTCCTCATATGCAAAAATAAAAGGCAGAATGAATGCACGAGATGAATGTTCCCAAGGTATGGTGAGAGCATTAAGCCAAATGGAGTTCATATCTCTTTAGGATTGGTAAATTATTTGAATTATACTTCGCTCTTCTTTCGACAACTCGGTATTCATAGTAAAGGCATGTAGCATGATTGATTGGCCGACACTTTATATTATACAAATTTCAAGCAAGTTTATGAAAATGATTAAATAATTGATGGTGGAAGCATTACCACAAATAGCTTGGTCCAACATCCTAAATTCCTAATGTAAGTAGGGCGGTAAATGAACTGAGCTGTTCATGAAGTGCTTGTGGTTCTTTTCCCGAAGAACTCATTCACGTTTGTTTATAAAATATATGAATCGAACAAGAACAAAGTTTTAGAGGTCTTTTGCTAAACGAGCCGAGCATGAATATTTCAAAGTGTTCATAGATGTTTTTATGAACGGCTCGTCTGGATAATAATTCAATTATAATATGTTCAAAATCCAAAAGACATGTAACTAAATTATAGTATTAATTAAATTTTAACTTGGAAGCCCTAAAATCAGTTAGACAATTAGATCAAATAAGGTATAATTCTTATTTGAAAATAATTGTTTTGAACGAGAACTCGAGTTTTCAAGTTCGAGTTCAATTCATGTAAATAAACAAACGAACTCGTTCCGAACATGAGTTTTGTGAACTGAATGAGAACGAGGTCAAACAAAATTTTTGAAGATTAAACGAACACGAACATGGCAAGAAAAATACCTAACATGAACTTGAAAACCCCAAGGTAGCAAATCTAGGATGATGCCATTTGATCCTTTACCTAACAATACAATTTCGGTCACACTCGAGTTTTTCTCTTGCTTAAAACAAACTTTCTTTAGCGTGAGGGTGCAAGTCTCAATGGGCTTGGCTAGACCCGCTAGGAAAACCAAGAATTAAAGATAAGTTTCTAGTTAACGAATTGTAGCACTAAGAAAACCATCAACATGTTAGAAAGTTTGACACCCATTAGTGACGATTGCTATAGTAAGCTCATAATAAGTAGTGAATTTTACTATAGTAAGAGTACTCCCTCCATTCCACATCAAATTTGACTTGGCATGCATATTAAATATTTATGTTATATATTGTGTATTTTTTATTTTACCCTTTAGAGAGAGGGAGAAAAAGAGTGGGTCAGGAGAGAGAAAATTGGTTAGTTGATTGTTAAATTATAAAGAGAGAAATAAAATAAAAAAAGTATAAGAAAGTAGGCCGAGAGAGAGAAAATGAGTTGGTGCAGAGTTAACTGTGGAAAGAGAAATTATATAAAGAAAGTGTGAAAAGAAAAAAATATGGAAAAACACATAAAAAAATATTTCTTAATTAGAAAGTGAACAATTTTTATGTGACTATATATATGATCAATCTACGAGAGAGACGAAAGGAGTAAATAGTAAGCTCAAAATGGTGAATTTTAGCATTGTCTCATAGTACAATACTTTGAGTCAACAAAAAATAGGTGAACATCTAAAATGTAAAATATAACTCTAATTATGTCAGCATAAAGCAAAGGAAGGTCAAGCCCACTTTATATGTTGGTGACAAAGTGGAGACAATGGCTGCAACATGGCTTTGATGGGTGGCATTAGATTCCAAAGGCCTTCCTTCACCGTCTTTTCTTTTATTTGATTTGATGAGTCCAACCAATTCAGATATGCCATCATGCCATGCAACGTAAAGCAAAGTGCCTTGCTCCTTAAGCTTATAATAAAATAGTAGTGATTGTATACCGAAATAATAAATACTAAATCTTTATATTTATATGTCGAACAGTAATAAAAAAAAATTAAATGAGGAGTAATAATAAGAGTGTTACTTCCATCTTTTTATGAGTTCTTTTGCCAATTTTAGTAACAATAATTATAAATTCATGTGTTGAGGTTTGTATTAATTCTCACCTAGAAGAGTATCAAAAGCTATGGAATATAAGAAAAAATAACATATGAGAGATAATCATATGCATAGACATATATAGAAATACTGTCCTTTTTCTTTTCTTGTGGTTATTGTTGTTAGACTATCCAAAATACGAATGTGACTTCAATTACTGAACGTATAACATGGATTGCTAAAAAAGCTAGCGAGTCATATTTTAATAGCTCATTGATACACACACACACACACTCTCTCTCTCTCTCTCTCTCTCTCTCTCTCTCTCTCTCTCTCTCTCTCTCACAATAAATAAAAGAGAGAGAATAAGGTAGCATTTGGTGACATTAAAGTTTTCAATTTTTTCTTCAATTTTGTAAACTGGAGAAAAAAACGCGTTTGACATATAGTTTTTATTTTTTTTCCTTCAGTTTTGAAAATCAATTTTTACAACATGGCTGTTTTTTAAAACTCCCATTTTGGAGTTTTGAATTTTGGTTTTTATTTTGAGAACACCCCCCTCAGCCACCCGCCGCCAGCCGCCAGCCACCAGTTTCGTCACCGGCCACCGCCACTGCAACTACCACCAAAGAAAAAACTCAAAATAAAAAATTAGTAATCAAACTACCAAAAGAAAAAACTCAAAATAAAAGCTGGGTAATCAAATGTCCATTTATTTTTGTAAAAAATAAAAACTATATTGATTTTATTTTTATTTTTTAAAAACAGAAAATCAAAACTGTAAGTAATTTCAAACAGACCCTAAGTTTTTTAAATTGTAAAAAACAATATTGGACTTATCTAAGATATAGGAAAGTTCCAAACTTTGAATGAGATATATGAATGCAAAATTGTGAGTGTGTGTGTGTGTGTGTGAGAGAGAGAGAGAGAGAGAGAGAGAGAGAGAGAAGTATGACATGTTCACATAGAAGAGGGAAAAAAATACCGGTGTAATAGTGAACCGGAAAGTTCTAATTTTCTATTTTCTAAAAGTTAAAACTATTCTTAACATGCAAAAATACTTGTTCCGAGTGTACCTGTAAAAAAATGTTACCATATTTGGACGTGCTTTTACTAGTATTTCACCCCGAACACTTTCGCCCTAAATCTATATACTTTAACTTTCAATTAGAGAAAGCTTATTCCCACGTCCTTAGATACTTGCCCACACCTCATTTGTCACTAAAATTTTTATATTTTGGTGTTAATTCATTATGAGTGTGGGTAAAAGCACAATAAGATGTGAAAATAGACAAATTCCTTTTGAGAGAGTAAAGCCCCATTGTTTCAGAGTGGAAGCCCAAGGGGGCATAACAAAGGCTTGAGGCCCCTTTCAACTTTCTCAAAACTTTGCTTATCAGAGTCAGTGGGCCGTGGACTTAAGAATTGGGTCATTGTGCAGATTGGGCCTCACTCCCAATAATAATTGGTGGGACAGGTTGTGTCTACTCCTTAATATGCATTTTCACTCTTTCTTGGTTACTAAGAGTACATTGTTAGTGATAATTATTAACTTTTTAGTATATTAAAGGGGGTGAATAGTGTCTCTCTATATTTTTTAGTGTGTTGCAAAATCTAGTATGGCTTCTTCCAAAATTCAATATATTTTTAGTTTCTAACATGTAGCTTTTCAGTTTCCCTGTTCGGAGTTTTCTCGACAACTGACCATGAATTTAAGTTTTTTTTTGTTGTTGCTAAAAGTGCATTATGTCACGTTCCTGATCGGGAGACAGATCCTCAAATGGTTTTTATTTTTAAATATTTTTTATTACGAGAAGTACGATGTCAAATATATAAAGAAGTTTAACCTTTTAAAAGAGGTAATCATAGTTCTAAAACAGAATCGAAATCGAAACACTCACATCACCCTTAATGTCTAATAACTCTAATGTAAGTCTGAGCAACAAATAGTCACGTCTCAACAGTTGGAGTTCCCAAAAGCTATTTAGTCATAAACTCTAGTAATATTCTTATTCTCAAGCCATTCAAAATAATTTTAAATTAAGCTAAAACTTCAAGCTCTTACATAATTATGAAACTCTTCTAAGTCGTTCTCAGCTTTATTAGCTGAAATAGGAGAAGAGCGCGAACACAAACCTTAGCATAGATATCATACACTATAATATCCTGAAAAAAAAAATAAGTTGACTATCTAGAAAAACCTATGGGCATTTTGTTAATAATTATTTCGATAATAATTATCAGCATGTCTTGTAGTATATGGTGTAATTTATATTTATAAGTACCGTACTGAAGGGCGCACCGATTTAATCTATAAACTGGTGCGTACGGCACCAGTACCTATTCGGATTTTTCATCCATTGCATCCATATATAATACCTAGTCATTAGCGAATATATACATACTTTTTTCTTCCTCACATTTCCTCTAAGATAAACTGTTCATTCTTATACAACTTGAATTATCTTATTATTCAACTAAGTTGTTTGCTCCCGAATAAGTTGTTTGATCACATATAGCGGCATTAGAAACAAATAACTTAATCTATTGAATTACTTCCTTTAGAATTGTTCCCTTTTTCAACTATCTCGTTAGGGAATTATTATAAAAGAATAACTTGTTTGCTCAAGAATAATGTTTTTGGGTTAAAAAATAAGCTCTCGATCTGTGTGTGTGTGTGTGTGTGTGTGTGAAACAGTATATCATATCATACAAATGAAAGAGTCTAATGAAGGTTCCGGCTAGGAAGTAAATCAAAGCTAAGAGTAAAAGTAAAAGCGAACTAAAAATTGCGATGAAGATTGAAAACTTACCAAGAAAAGTTTTGCAAATTGTAATGAAAATTGCGCGGAAGAGGGTACAGAGGCTTTGATCGATATACTAGAACCTAATCTTTTTTTTTTATTTAGTCAGATTTACTAAAATTTTTAACAAAATTATAACTTTTACATTTTCTAGTGAACCAATACAAAACACAATATGTCTACCGGTATACAGTTCTCGGGGTCTATTAGCTGTAAGAGGATTTGTAACTTATCGTTTGGCGGAATTAGCAAGCCCACTCTTGTTTATTTTGACCAGTAATAAAATGTAAATGAATCCTGTACCGGTAGCAGGTAAAAGTGATTCATGCCGACTAATACTGGTAAGACATTGATAACTATGTTTTTTAAGGGATCGGTACAAGACACGATAAACTGGCCGATATGTTTTCAGCCGTACCGGCTAGTACAATCGATACAGAGCGGTGTTTTGACCGATAAGAAATGTAAATGAATACTGTACCGATCGAAGGCGAAAGTGGTATGGTCGATACACGTACAATATCGATAACTATGGTGTAATTGATAACATGAAAGTGAGTGATAAAAGACAAAAAAAAAAAAAAAAGAGTTAACTACGCCATTGACCACTGTATTATTAAGAAAATTTCACTTTGATCACTGGATATCAATTTGTGTCAAAGTGACCACTGAATTTTTAAATTCATTTCAATTAGGCTACTCCGTCAAATTGTCCTTGCTGTGGCTCCGTTAGGTCCATTTAGTTAGGGGCATTTATGTCTTTTTATCCTTTTTTTTTCTTTCTTTCTTTCTTTCCCTCTTCTTTATCTCTTCCCCTCGTCTCTGTCTATCTCTCCTTTCCCTCTTCGTCTCACACAAACACCCCCCCTTAACTCTTTCAAATATTCAAGTGCCATAATTAATCTCTTTCTTAGAGCTAGTTGGACTTGGAGTTGCACCTGGTCCAACCCACAGTCCTCTGAGCTCATTTATGTGCCTTCAACTAGAAAGCTCTCAAATTGGCTTGAATATACTGTTGTTTGTATGACTCTCCATTGTTTTCTTCATTTCCAGCAAGTTTTTCTATTTGGGGATAAACTGGATTGTCAACAAAGGCTGGTCTTTCTGCTTCCTCCTTGTAGCATCCATCACGATGGGTAGGAATCAAACTACTTATCTTCATTTCAGAATAAGGAAAGATGCATGAATAGAGATTTTCAGTACTTGAAGTAGAAATATCAGGCTGCCAAAAACTAAATCCATCAGTTGTGTCCAACCAAAACATCATAGACGAGCTCATCCATAATATCGTAATCCATAGTATTGTTTGCAAGTGATCTCAACATGACATTAAGGGTAAAGGCACCACTATCCATTATGAACCTCTATTTCCTAAAACCTAGATCATACAATTGCAGACAAGGAAAAAAAATACATGTCAGGAAGAAAAACACGAAAAAAGAGTGAGTATGAAAAACAGAAGAGGAACTTCCAGGAAGAATCTCTTTTTCCCACCTTCAAGTTCCAACTAATCCAAGTCACAGAAACATCATTAACAAAAATTTCTGTGGAACTGCAAGTAAAACAAACATCATGTTTGAAAGAATAAGGAAAAAGGGGGAGAGTGTGTGTCTAACAGCGTATGTGACTGTTGTGTGTGTGTGTGACTGTGTCCATGTTGTGTGTGTGGCTGTGTGTGCTAGAGAGTGTGTGTGTGTGTGAGAGAGAGAGAGTGTGTGTGTGTGTGTGGGTGTGACAGTGTGTGTGAAGAAAAAGGAGGAAGAAGAAGGTAAACAGTAAAAAGACAATTTTATCCCTAAATTAACAGACTTTGATTGACAGAAGCTAACGGAGTGACCTTATTGAAACGAATTTAAAAATTCAATGGTCACTTTGATACAAATTGATGTCCAGTGACCAAAGTGAAATTTTCCTAATCGTACAGTGGTCAATAACGTAGTTAACTCAAAAAAAACGTAGGATGTGTGAAAAGTAAACTTGTCAATTTATTTTACCAATAATGATAAGATGTCTATCCATTAACATTTATATAAATGGTGATCCTTAGGTGACTCTTAGGAAGAGAGAAAAGGTTGGAAACCGTGAGTAGAAGAACTGGAAAGTTCCATCTTTTTTCTCTCTTATATGGCTTTGTTTGGGGCGTCAGATACGATCGGCCAAAAGGATAGGATAAGGGATGAATTAATCCTACTATGTGTTTAGGATAGACGGATTACAAGCCAGATAGATCTACTATTCAACTAGTTCACCACCTCAACCACCCACAACCACCACAACACCACCTACCGCAACCCACAACCACTAAAACACCACCATCATAATCAAACGCAACCCACAGCCACCACGACATCACCCATCCAAACCCATAACCACCACAACACCACCCATTGCCCCATCAACATATCACATTATTACCACTGAACATTTCACACCTTAACCACCTCATCAATAGATCGGGCGCAATGAAAGTTGTCACGGAGATGTGCGCCGTGTCGGGGACACGTGACAAGGAGAAAGTACTCGGCCTCGACTACGTGTGTCGACAAGAAGTGTGTCGTGCCGAGATGCACACAAGTTAGAGACGATGCTTGGTCGCCATGGCAGGTGTCTAGAGATAGACATCGTACTGAGGGCACGTGATACTGTGATGGTACTCGGGCAAGGTCAGATCATCGTGCGATAGGCGTGACAATGGGCATCATGGAGTATAGAGCTCTCAAGAAGAGGAGAAAAGAATAGGTGAGGCAAGGGAGCTCTTAAGGAGAGGGAGCCCCCAAAAAGCGAGGAGAAGAATCCCTGAGGGGTGAAGCAAGGGAGCCCGCAAGGGGTGAAGGGAGGAGTCCCAAAGAGGTGAAGCAAAAGAGCCCCCAGGGGGTGAAGGAGCAGCCAAGGGGTGAGGAGAGGAGTCCCTAAGGGATGAAACAAGGGAGCCCCAAATGGATGAAGCAAAGGAACCCCCAAAGGGTGAAGTAAGGGAGCCCCTGAGGGGGGAGCTTGGGCCCACCCCTTGGGGGAAGGCTGAAGGCCGACCCCCATTAGAGAAGGCCAAAGGCTAACCACATTTAGAAGGCTGAAGGCCGACCCCCTTGGGAAGAGGCCAGAGGCCGATCACTTCGAGGAGGGCGCACCGTCAATTCCAGCATTTCGAATATTTTTGATGTGCAACATGTGACATTGATTCCAACACTTTCAATATTTTTGTGTAAAAGGCGCAGCACATAACTACAGCGTGCGCCTTGAGTTGACCGTTGAACATCTATCAGCGTGTCATAATAGCAAGATTTGAGAGTGGTTCAAAAGTGCATAACTAGGATGGACTAACAAGGTAAGCAAGAAGTGTAGTCTAGGGACTCCTATGCATGTTGAACTGTTGGATTACATTTAGAAGAAGTGTACTCAGGTCATGCCAATGTTTCCTTTTGAATTTCAATTGGTTGTTAACCTGAAGATATCTTTCACAATATGCTTTTGGTTGATGTCTTGTCAATCGTGGGAATGCTACCTTATACTATAGGAAGCTAGTGGTAGCCTGTTGTAAGTGAAAATGTAATTAGCATCTATACCTTTTGCCAATAAAAAGAAAATGGCTAATTACACCTATGTCCCTGAGGTTAGGGTATAATTACAGTCAAGGACACTAAGTTTCGAAATGTAACATACTGTGACAAAAAACTTTTAAAATATATTAGCCGTGTCTATTCGTCAGGGTTCCGTCCAAAAAGTGTACTTTTTAATGATGTCATCAATACATATTTTTAAAATGACAAACTACCCTTGTACTGTATATACTGAATAATTTTTAAAGTTTTTAAATTAAAATTTGAAGCCTTGATTTGAAAATTGACTCTCATCTTCCTCGTCGCCTTCGATTGCACCCACCCCCGACGCTAGTGACCCGATCCCTCGACGGTGAGATCGATGCGATTGAGGACCACACCACGCACTCAAAACCCATCTCAATTTGCTATTCAAGCTATTCAATGCTCTGATCCAGCTCAATTTCCAACAAAACCCAAAGGCATCCAAATTTTCAAACCATAAATTGCCCAAACTAGAACCTGAAGAACATTTCAATGATCCACTACGTACAAAGTCAATTATACAATATTGTTTCCTAATAGAAACATGCAAAAATTCATCTAATTGTACATTTCTAGGGTTTTGGCTCCCTGGGTAATAACCAAATTAAGTCTGAAATTAGGGATTTGTGCGCGTCTGTAAGGGGGAACCCTTCATCCAGACGGGCTAGGGTCTATAAGAGGTCGTCGAGCATGGAGAGAGGAGATGAACTTGAATGCTTTGGTGGTGTTAAAGAAACCGTAGTGTGCCCGCTTGTTGAGGAGGCGGTGGACGGCAGCGAAATTTCTCTCCCCGCCAGCGGCGTCGATGAGATCGCAGCTGGTAAGAATTGAGATCGGTGAGAATCACGATAGTGATTGTCGAGAGATCCGAACAATTGCTTAGATTCTGTCCGCAAATCGATGTGATAGTACCGGAGATGGAGTTGCTGTCGATGGTGACTGTCGCAGCATTCCGATTAAGAAGGTCGAGCTTCGAAGATCTACTTCAGAGTCTAGGGTTTCAAGAGACTTGTTTTAGTCTCGATCGGTTCATCGACGACAATAATTTTGATTTTCTGAATTTTTGGTTCATCAACGACAATAATTTTGATTTTGTTTCAGTCTCTCCCCTACCCCCCCCCCCCCCCCCCCACACACACACACACACAAAAACAAAGTTTTATTTTCTATTTTAGATGAAGTAATGGCATTGAAAAAAAAAGGTTCTAACTTAGGGGCAATAAAGTCTTTTCATTAAAACTGTTAGGATTTTTAAGATTCCGTTTGGTTAACGGACATAAGTATAATTTGTCCAAACTATTGTCCTTACCTGTAATTATACCCTAACTTCAGGGACATATGTGTAATTAGCCCTTTTCATTATTTTCGTTCTCCCAACTAGAGGTTTTCCCATAATGTTATGCGATGTAGAAAGACGTTGACTTTGGTTCAGTTATAAGTATGGATTCACCTTTAAAAAAGGGATAATTACAGCATTGTTCTTGAAGTTAGGGTGAAATTACAGTTAAGGATAATTACAGCATTGTTCACTGCAGAATTCGATCCTCTGCTCAGACTCTTTAGCGTAAAAACCAGCGAGGGCCAATCAAAAGTAAGAAAGTAATGCGCTAACGTAATTGTGATGTCAAGATGTAGACCGTGGACACTGTGCCTCCAGGTGCACTATAATTTAAAGTCTGGACGCTTATATCTTCTGAATTCTGCATTTTGTTACTGAATACTCCAAATTTTTCTATAAAGGCTAAACTGACAATAAATGTCTGACGCTCAAAACTAAATTGGCACGAAATGACTAAAGTGAAACACAAATATGTGCACAATCAGAAATACATTCCAGCAGGCTGACCAAAGTGCTAGCAAAAAGGAAATGCGGTCCTATGGTTCAAAGTTAGAAGCCAAATACTAACTCACGAAAATATAAACCAAGGACTCTACCAACATAAGCGCCCACTAAACCAAGACAAATGTGGTTCCAAGTCCTAGTCCTGCGGCCTTGGCCTTTGGCTCGTGCAGAAATCTCCATCGTCTTCGACAAAACTTTTGCGCCATTAAGCTTGGCTAAGCTTTCCCTGTAATCTACGACGTCCACGTCGATGCTTACAGGCCCCGGAAGCCCGACGCTTGTAATCGTCATGTGGCTGCGGTTGTACAGATGCAGTGTCTCCGAACGGCACCTAGCGAACAGAATCTTGTTAGCCCTGCTTCCAAGAAAAGCAAATTCCCTATGGCTTGGATGGATGATCAGATCTTTCCGCCAGGCGCCGTCGCTCAGCGACCATATCTCGGAACCCCAGTCGATCGACGGATCGTCGAAGAAGAACATGACTATTAGGCCTCCTTTCCACACGCCAAGTCTGGAGTGAAATGGTTCATGGGCAACTGGTGGCAACGTTATCTCACCAAACACTTCGCGTCTCAAGTCGAAGGAAATGATCAATCTACCATTTTGTTTAATCGCCAACCAGTGCAAGAAGCCATTTACGTAGGCATTGCAGAGTCTGTCGATCATGAGTCCCTCCACCGCAGAATCCATCCTTCTCTACGAGTTTGTTCTTTCTGAGTACAATTCACAATATGAGCGCATTTGGTTCGAGGCCTCGGACCGCTCTATTCTGACTATTTTGTAGTCGTTCGTCATGGAATCAAAACCAAAGCCGAGGGTGAGGATCTGTGGTGGCTTTGATCTTGCTTCTCCTGGGCTGTCATACTTGAACGCCGGCTTGAATTCCCTAGTAGCAGGGTTGAGAAGCATGTAGGCATCGCCAAACGTATCTGCCTTGGGAGTAACACAAAGAAGACCATTCCAAGCACCCACAAGGCAGTACGTGCTTTGATGTGCTACGCATGTCTGCCGACAGACGCTTTCCTCGTCGTGGAGCAGCAACGTTTCGGTCACCTTGCAATCGTTGTGGCGACGAAGAATGAGGTAACATTCCTCCTTTCTCGACGCTGATTTTCTCGAGTGCATGGAAATGAAGAGCGGATTCTTGACGAGGGCATGCCAGCCTTTGCTTATGCATTTGTACTGCACTAGATACTTCACCGGTAACCTGGACAGAATGTCCATCATTATCTCTCCCGGAAGATCGCATGCCAGTGATTTAGCGATATCCTCCTTCTCTTTTCGGCCGAGTCCCGTCCACTTTTTCCGCCTCTGGTGGCTGCTGCTTTTTGACTTCTCTTCTTCTACGTCTCGCCATTGAGATGAAACACAACGCAAAGGGCAACGATGGTTAATTTGTTGATTCAAAGCATCAAACATGAACAAGTCTTAAAGAGATGGTTTCGAGAAGTGCGAAAGAAACCAGATGAAGGCACCAGAGGTGATAGAGACTGCATTGGATGAAGAACATGAAAAGGGAGCAAATTAATATGAACCAAGATTCACACAGAGGGGTTTGTGATCCACAAAGTTCATTTTATTTTACTGCTTCTTGTGTGCATGGCGTAGAAGCAATTTGACCTGGTTTTTTTGGCAAAACAAGGTGCTGCTTGTTGTCCGGAAAACTTTTTTCAAATGTTATGGTAAAAGAATAGCTGGAACAAATTTTGGCTTGCTACTCGGGTCGTAGGAATCTTCTTCCAATCTCGTATACAGCGACAATTAATAGTCGCTAAATATTTCTAGTAATATTAACAACAGTTCTTAGCAATATTTTTTTAACATCACCAAAAATATTTAATAACCATTATTAATTGTTGTTATATGAAGGTAGGAGGAAAATTCTTTCAACTCGGGTAGGAGTCAAATTTTTTTTAAAAGGATATGGCTTGGTGTAACTCACAGATGATATGAGGGGATATTGAAATCTTGACCCACATCATTGTCTATAAATTCTTTGTTAACATTAGGTTCCACTCGTTCATTATATAGCGCTATATCGTATGACGGAGCACTTTCCTTTTGGGTGCTTGAAGACTTCTTTTACGAATTAAAGCCCATCTCTCATACAAAATGAATAGCAACTTGTTTTGCAAGTTAATAAAGACTTGGTTTTCTTTTAATGAAAACTACAACACAGTAAAACATACAAAAAGAAGTTGCAAATTTAAGCATGCATGAAAGATCTTATCACATGATATAGTTTACATCTAGGACCAGGGGCAGATCCCATGTAGGACCAAGGGTGACTAGGGCTCCCCAAAATTATTAAAATGAATAGGCTGGATGGACTTCATTTTCTCTCTGTCTTCAAACTTTTCGTGCAGATCTCTGCAACTGCAAATCTGGAGAGGAGGACTAGACGAAGCTACCATACAAGCCTTCCTTAACACACTTGGAGTAACTTCCCGTTGTACACCTTTTATTGTTACCCTTGGACTTGAGCTCCACGGTTATCTTTCGAGTTCATCAATGGTCACTTTCTTGTTAGAGGCCTTCAGAGAATCATCACGAAAAGTCTAAAAGCCGAGCTCAAATGGGTTTTTTTTTAGCTAATTTACCAATTCCTTAGAATTTCATCTAAGAATGGAATTGCCACAGCAAAAGAGTGAATAAAAAGACAAGCAACAACATTTGCGGTGTCACCTGAATATTAGGGAAAAATACTCTCAAAGGACGCACTTGAGAGCATTAAGAAATTGGAGAAGTTGGGTGCACAGCTACCCATCAAATTAACTCCAAGGGGTGATGAAGATGGCAAATGGCTTCGAGGTTTGACCTTGAGGTTCCGAGTTTGAATCTCCATACCGACCGGGTCATATACAATTGCAGTTCTCATCCTTCAAAAAAAAAAAAACTACCCATCAAATCCTCTATCTCATCCTGCTCTTGACATGACATGAACTTTGGGGGCATCTGCGTCTTTTACATGTCTCGACTTCAGAAGCGATGTCCGAGAATGAAGAATATCCCGCAAAAACCATCTTCTCTGATCCACAACAGCTGCAAGCGTCGCTCCGCCTGGTCCGCTGCACAATCCGCCATCCAATCTTGCATGGTGCCTTGACAACACACCAGAGGATGGCTAATGGGCAACAAACGCACAAGAGACATGCACCGCAGACAGACTCTGCAACATTGTGGCAGCACCTCGAGTTATGCCCCCTAGGAGAGGAAGAGGAAGAAGAAGAAGTAGCAGCAGCAGCACAACAAGGCTTTGATTGCATCACCCACAACTTGTCATCCAACTCAAAAGATAAATAGGTAATTCTGTGTTCGTCTAACGATTCATCTACTGATTGATGCAATGGGGTTGACTCCTAACATGGTCCAGTTGTACCGTCTGCATCACATATGGCAATCTGATGATGGCATGGATAGCATTTGATCTCTGTTCAAAGCTCAAAGATTGTTGTTATTCCTTTTGTGAACCTTATCAAGTAATAATTTTAACCTTATATGTGCTTTTCTCTTTCACTTTTCCACCCTCCTGTCTGCTTCACTTCGTTAGGAAGTTGGAATAAAGGTTTATGCCCATCACTTGCTATATTCGTCCTAGCTCAGGACCAGTACGTTGATTCTCAGCAAGTGAAATCCTATCAGGACAGTGCATCGCCAAACAAAGGTTGCATGGAGAGAACTTTAGGCCCCGTTTGACAAAATTTTTTTCCCTCTTTTTTTTTCAGTTTTAAAAACTGAAAAAAAAAGAGCGTTTGGTAACCATTTTTTTTTCAATTTAAAAAACCAGTTTTTAAACTGCAGAGTAAAAAAAAAACTCCAAAAACTGGTTTTTTTTTTCACTTTTGGTTTTTTTTTTTCGACCACCACCACCACCCTCCCACCGCCGGCAGCCACCTCAGGCGACCACCGCCGGAGACTGCCGGCCGCCGGCAGCCACCTCCGGCCGCCGGCGACCACCGCCGGAGACTGCCGACAACCACCTCCGGCCGCCGGCCACCACCGGCAGCCACCTCCGGCCGCCGGCAGCCACAGCCGGAGACTGTCGGCAGCCACCTCCGGCCGCCGGCGACCACCGCCGGAGACTGCCGGCAGCCACCTCCGGCCGCCGGCGACCACCGCCGGAGACTGCCGGCAGCCACCTCCGGCCGCCGGCGACCACCGCCGAAGACGGCCAGCAGCTACCTCCTGCCGCCGGCCACCACCGCCGGTGACTGCCGGCAGCCACCTCCGGCCGCCGGCGACCACCGCCGGAGACTGCCGGCAGCTACCTCCGGCCGCCGGCCACCACCGCCGGTGACTGCCGGCAGCCACCTCCGGCCGTCGGCCACCACCACCACCACCGTCGACCACCGCTACGCCCCACCACCGCCACCGCAAACCACCAAAAAAAAAAAGTCAAAATAAAAAGGGTTACCAAACACCAAAAAAAAAAACCTAAAAAAAAAAGGGGTTATCAAACACCCACTTGTTTTTATAAAAAAAAAAAATTAAGCTGCTCTTTAAAAAACTGCTCTTTAAAAACTGAAAACCAAAAAAAAAAATTTGTCAAACGAAGCCTTAGTCTCTGGAAGAGTAACAAAGGCAGCACGCCCATAAAGAGATCTGACCCCAAAAAACCACAATCGCGCCTCTACCGTAATGCATTACCGCAGCTACAATCCCCAAAGCAGGAAAAGCATTACATAAGCTTCACCTTCACCGGCCCCAATTCTCTTGCACAGAGCACATCGAATGTGCTCCTCAGAAAAGATTTGTCGCTTAGAGATGCTCACACCACCCGTCCCTCGTATCACCTTTGGCCAACGACCGCTTTTTCCTGCACTGAATTTGTCCACAATTAACCATCTACCAAAAACTCGATTTATGTTTTACACCAAAACCACTTGTTGAAAAGGGTTACCAATCGTCTCAACCAACAAGCCGAAGTTTCTTATCCTCCGGTGGCCACAACTCTCCCTCCCACTTAAAGTCCCTTGCCAATATCTCCAGTTCTTCTAATAGAAGCCGAAATTACAAACAAGATACATGATATACTTGGGAAGGCTAAAGAGAGTGCTTTTGATCAGCGTATAGGTTTTCTTGCAACACACCAACCTCCTTTACTTCCCTACAGATGCAACAGCTACGTTATTCACCTCCCGAAGTTTCCATCACTGCATTTTTGGGTTTTGGACTTCAATTCCATGAATTTTAAAATTTCAGACTTAAAAACACTAGGACGCGAAAAGTAAAATGAATAGAAAAAACTAGCATAGCTAAAAAGAGAAGAGGAGAGCATTTAACGGGAAGCAAATGCCTACTAGCTAAAAAAGGCAAAAAGTTGAACCAGACAAGATATGAAATTCAATTGAAGTAAACCAATCAAACTACTCCGTGCAGACATGGAATGTGAATTTTTGTTCACAGTTCTGCTGTGTTTCCTCTTAATGTTTCAGTACCAAAAAAAAAAGGTGAATAGGTCTTGCAGCTGCTAAGAGAATACAATGAGAATGGTGCATTCCCCCCACCCCGCCGTGTTCCTCCAAGCATTCGATGTCCGTTGCAAAATATTTTATGTAGAAGCAAGGCAATGATTTCGAAGACATTAAAGTGAGAAGTATTCCTTGACCTAGACATTTACTTTTCTCCAAGCCAAACAGCTGCTCATGCTGGCAATCCAGTAGATACTCTCTTTCCCATCCTCTTTGCTTGCAACCTCTCCATGAAGCTTGGATTGGCTCTGAGTCTCTCCTTGACGTATGAAGTTTGAGCCTCCTCTACCAGCTTATTGGCTTTTCCAGCCTCTTCAATTAGAGAGAGTAGAGTTCTCAGACAATCCTTCCTGTTCTCTTCCCGATGTTCAAACCTGGAGAAGGAAAAGATATTTTAACAAAAGACAGACGGAGTGCCCGAAACGTACAAAACAGTGCAAAGAAGGTTCAGTGATATTATTAGCTTACATTATTAACCTCTTCATTCTCCTAGTGAATAGGGGATTTCAATAAATGTCCCAAAGAAGAGTTGAAGAGTGCATTAGTCTAGAAGCAACAATCCACCCACCAGCAAAAGATGTGACGAGAATGAAGGGATGAATGAGCCACGCAAGAGATTGTCTATGACTAGCTATGAAGCACGGGTGCTTCATTTTGGCTAAAGTATCAGCACCAGGTGCGGATCAGGTGCTGGTGCGGATTGGGTGCGCAGGGTCCACAACGTTTTACTTCTTATTTTAATTTTCTAAATTTTGGGTGCGGCTTGGACACGCTGTGGCGCACACTGGGAAGGAGGGAGGGGGGACAGCAAATCATCAGATCGAGAGAGAGAGAGGGGACAGCAAAATCATCAGATCAAGAGCAAGAGAGGGGCATCAAAGAAGAAGAAGATTGCATGAATCGAGATGAAGAAGAATGAAGATACCTTGTTTCGTGGGTCGTGAAGCAGACACTCCAGAATTGCTGTTCACATGGGTTATGGCCTCCTTTTGTCATGAAACCCATTATTTACTTATAGTTTTAAAATTTACACTTGGCCCCAACAATTCAAATATTATACCTTAACCCGCACAAACTTCTTTTAAATTGGGAAACCCATACAAACTTTATATCTGAAGTGATGGAACTCTGTATTTCTGATCAACTCCACAAAATTTGATATGTGAATTAACTCCATAACTCTCACTATTTCGGTTAAGATATTATACCTGTTACTACACAGATTATTCGCCGTATCCCCGCCGCACGGGTGTCCACTTATTTTATTTTTATTTTTTTGAAAAATGACGTATTAGCAAATCTGCACCCGTGTTGTGTCCGTGTCCCCACCTTGCATCCGTGCTTTAGACGACTAGCATAGGAGAAAGTAGGACCAGCCGGAAAATAATGGGATTGCCCAGAAGGCAGCCCTAAGGCTGTGTCATCCATTTGTTCTCTCCCTTCAATCCTATATCTACCATTGGTACTCAGCTGCATCAGACAGAAAATAAACACCAATGTTTTGCGATGCCATTCAACCGAATTTGGCGCTTGGACACGTACCCAGAGTTGACACCTTGGTCCATGTGAAACAGGGATTATAAGGCATATAAAATGCAGGTCAAGAGTCGTATTTTGGCCTACCTCTCACTGGTGATCATAAGCTCGTCCTTCCCTGGATGGTAGCGTTTTCCAGCCAAATCTCTCAAACGGCGGAATTGATGTTTTGACAGCTCAAGCTCTTTAACAGTAACACCCAATTTTACTTTTCGATTCTTTGGGTGCCATGCATCACCACCAGGAGCAAAGACCACCCGTGTTTGCCATCTAAGGATTGGGCCCTCACCAGGTGGGTCATCTATGTCCTTTTTTCTGTCTGGTACAACAGTTTCATCAAATTCTGGAAATCCCTGTGCCTCCATTTGCTTAGCACATTCAAGGACCATCTTATCCTCAAACTGCTGGAACAGCTTATAACCTTCTTCAACTTCAAGCTCACCTTTCTCGACCCTTTTTTCAATATTGTTCAACTTCTTTTTCACCTTCCTCTTTATATTATCTGAAACCATTGCAATCAGAGAATAAGCAAGCATATGTAAATAATCAATTGAAACATGCTCAATATAGAATAGCTAAAACAAGCTGTCGAGAAAATAACCATGAAAATTCTTGATGATTGCACACACATTGCTCTCCAAAGACGTTAACAAATACTATGTCATTCCTCCGAGATTGAAAATTTTTAGAATACATTATTTAAAAAACTTAAAAGACAAGCAGAAATTGCAGCATAAAAAATGCATGTGCACGTTTGACTCACCATTAAATATGTCAGAAACTAAAAAAAAAGGAAGCAGTGAGCAAGAACGTTGGTCTGGTCCAGTTTCAGTTTTCATAGTTTTGCCAAACTGTGCACAATTGGAATCAATATTGAGGTATCTTAGCACAGATCCAAGGCACCACCAACCTTATTTGACTAGTCTCTAATTTTGCAGAATACCATATAATTCACCATTGAACTAGCACTATCACTGCCGTAATTCTAGTCAAGCACCACGAATAACTAATTGTGAAAAACAACCCGTCCCAAACAGCAAGAATCTTTAGTCAGATTGCATGTCAGTCTCTAAAAATAATTCCATCCCCATTATCTTTGAAAATAAGGCGAAAGAAAATGAAGAATCTAAAACGCAATTGAAAGTCATCAAATTGGGGATGACCGATAACTAATATCAATGGCTTACACCTCTTGTTGTTTACAAAACAAATCTATGCATGACATCCATGTCAGCCTTTTTCCCTGAATACATTTAAAAGGACTCGCTTCTAGTGAGACATCTAGAAGAGGTGAGTAGTTTCAATTCTGCCTGAAATGGTCTGAGGAAAGGACTTGCTTCTAACGAGACATCTCGAAGAGGTGAGTAGTTTGTTTTCTAATTCTGCCTGAAATGGTCCCGAGGAGAAGGGTTTTGCTTCTACCAAGCTTAAATATTGTCAATGTCTCGAGTAAGCTAAAGACATCATTTAGTAGCTATTTTACTTCAACTTCGTCTTTACAATTCAAAACAAAACAAGTTAGGTACGATTAGAAATCTGCAAAATTCCCATCCCTGTGATCTCTGAAGTTGCACCCCAAGACAATGAGGACCAAAACGTAATTTAAAGTAATTAAATATGTTGATGACCAATAACCAAATATGCCTCCATGGCTGTAATTGGTCTAAGGCACTTGAGCTATCAATTAGCATTGCGTCCTTCCCATTGTTATAAGTTCCATACAATTTTTTTATTCAACCTTACCAGTAAGAGATCCTGTGGTAGAATGAACTATTGTTACCAAAGTTGTTTTCGTTGGTTAGAAGCAGAAAGAACATTGTTATAGGACTGAAGAAGCATTGAAACAAACATCATTTCCTGAAGGAAGGGCAACCTTTACAGAAATTATAGTTGAGATATTCAATAAAACAAAACCACTAATTTTCTCGACTGTCCCTAATCTTGGTGGCAAGGCCACACTCAGTGCAAAAAAGTGACAGCAATCGCCCACCATTAATTGGTAAGCTTTCAGATAAAAAACGGATTAAACTTACTTGCGATGTATGCCCACCTAAAGCTTGTTGATTAAAAACCCAGTAAAACAATTTCTACATTTCATTGAATTTTCCCCATTTGACTTTTTGCAAAATCATAGGATAGATGCGGTAATGTAAACAAAGAATTGTAACTCAAATCAGAATAATAGATAAAATAAGCATTGTTTGGCAGCCAAGCTAGGGTAAAAATAAAAATAAGTAAAATCCAATGAAATGAAGTACTATTTGAGATTTACACAAATGTATACATGAGTTCACTCACTATTTGTGTTACTCCACGAAAGAAACTGAGGGTCAGACAAATTATCCAGAACTGGATACCAATCATATTCTCTACCAATGGCCAGTCTACGCACTGAAGGTGTACAAAGTACCTATACCCAAACAAAACTCACCGTCCTAGGCATATGTGGAGATAGAAGACAAAATTATGAACGGAAGTACAGCAACATTAGCGAGTTAACAAATACTGAGAGCGCTACTCGCTATGAAGTATGAACACTTCACGTAGGCAAGGTGCCTGCATTCGACACTCAAATACGCGCCGGCTGCAAAAATATCACTTCCAGTTCAATCATTAAGTTCGACCCGAATAGGACATTTCAGGATAACGACACCAATGAGTTTGGGCTGAAATTTATTTTCTTGACAAAAAATGGTCGATGGTGCTAAAGATGAAGAATTAGGTCACTTTTCCCAAAGAGAAAAAACTCCTGGCTTGTACTCCTCTCGACTGAGTGATGTGTAACAAAAGGAAAATGACGGCAACAGATTTCTGGTGGTAGCAGCAAGCCAACAACAGACCTCTTTTGCTCATGACGAGCCTACGAGCCTCCACCATTTGTGACAGAGAACTAGACGGAGCAAAGATTTACCTACCTGCATCTTCAGGCTTCCCTCCATCCATAACTTCAAGACGCACAGCCACCGGCTTTGACATATAAAATGGGTTCTGTAAAGGCCCATAATCTTACCTTCATTGGTCTTCAAAACAACGTGTTTATCCTTGGCCTTAACTGTATCCATTTGTAAATAAAGCTATAAATTGTACGACTGATTCCATTTGTTACTAGTTTAAACATATATACGACATTAACCATGTCCTTCCGTGTTGGACCTCTATTTATTGGTCGTATGGCATGATAATCAGACCCTAAGAGTCTATACATGGAGACAGAAGAGAATATATATTAGAAAAAGGCCCATGCTGGCCCTAACAGTTGACCAACGGGCTCCTCATGAGCTATTGAGTTTCTACATTGCAGATTTGGAGAAGAAAATGAAGCCCATGTGGGCAGACTAATGGGCAAATCAAAGTGATTCTAACACCTCAGGAGCTACAGAGTTTCTCTATTGCAATTTAGGTATTTTGAACAAGCAAAATATCAGCTAAACAGTCCTTCAATCTCAACTCTACTGAGCCTTGCTACTGCATACTGCATCACCCTCCCTTATCCATACATGAGGGAGAATAAAAGAAAACGACTAAGAATGCCCCACTCCCACCCCACCGGTACGATTTCTATCTAAGATTATCCTCCAACAGAATTTAAAGACTCATTTCCAGAGAGCTGCTAGAACCAATTGTGCTTTCTCCAATTCCAGGATGAAAATTCCACCTGAACCTCCAACACCACACTAAGTCATTACAACAAATGCACTCATAAAGTGCAACACAGGTCTCCCGATCTGTGGTCAAGCGAAATAATGCTGAAAACTGAGACTTGAGAGACTCTTCCCTGTCTCAATCATCACCGATGTCAAATGACGTGAGCCTCATAAAATTAGGCCAACCACTAGAACTGTTCCTCCACAAGCCTACCCTTTGCCTCCCACTCTACGCTTCAATAAACAAAATCCACCTTTGCCTCTTTAAACCAAATCTGCTATCCATCACTCTCCTTCACAATGCACCAAGCCAACAACCTTGGCGGGGCATCTATACAATCAATTGGCTAAACGACACGAATTAAGTACGTCAAAACTCAGTAGGGCCTAAAACACAATTAAATAACAAATCGAAGCAGTGGTATTTGAAGCCGTCATCACTGCGCTTCAAATAAAGACTTCCCTACCTTGTCTAGTCGCTCGCTGAAATAAAAAAGAACGGCATAGATAAGTCGAAAGGCTAGAGGATGCAATTTCGATCAGAGTGAGCCACCTCCCCACTCCACTCCCCTCCCCTCTCCTCCTCCTCCTCCAAGACAAAGAATCATCTCTTCTACCGGCCAATCTCCTCACACATCTAGCCATAATTGGATCCTTATTCTTAGATGCCCTCTCAGGCCAAAAAGGCAATCCAAGATAAGCTCCCTTAATCGAAATACTTATTTAAGGGATAATATGACTTATATCCCCGAGGTTAGGGCGCAATTACAAGAAAAGACACTGTTATGACACAATATTATTCGTATCCGTTGACCAAACAGAATCCTGACAGAGTAAACCTTTTTTATACGAAGAATGAATTGGTCAACCATCACCACAACCGAACACACCCCACCTCTCCCCTCCCCCCAGCTGGAAAAAAAAAAAAGGCCACCACCAGACTCCTTAAAAGCCACCACCCTCCTCAACAACCACCGTCGACCACTCTCCTTACTTATCCACCTATGAAGCACCGGTGCGACACTTGGGGTGAAGCACCGGCACCGGATACGCGTCGGGTGAGGGTGCGGCATCGGTGCATGTCAGGTGCGTGTCCGATTTTATTGAATTATTTTTTTAAATTTCTTAAATACCGGGTGCGGCTCGGGTGCATATCCGGCCTCTAACCACCAGCGATCTGTGACCGATGTGCAGATTTGTGACCATCGGCGACTCAAACGACCACCGGCAAGGAATCACAGAGGTGAGAGGAGACCGGAGAGAAGAAGACGAAGAAGACAAAGGAGGAGGAGGAGGAGGAGGAGGAGGAGAAGATCTGACCGGCGAACCAAGTGCGGCGCTGCGGCGTGTGGTGTTGTGGCTCTGCGGCGTGTGGTGCTAAGGCACCATGCAGCTCTGTGGCTGGAGAAAATGTGCATCGATGTTATCGAGGTGGCTGGTGTGGCTGAAGTCAACAGATGTAAAAGACTTTTGCCATTTCATTTTTGTACCCACTTATCAACTTATGTTTTAAATCAGCCCCAATATTTCAAAGAAATAATAGTATTACACATGCAACTTCATTGTGTTCACTTATACAATTTCAATATTTACAAAACAGTCCAAACTTAAGAAATTATAACTAATTTAGTTGAAAACTTCCAAATTTAAGAAGCAACCCATTAAACTTAATAAACTCTCACTATTTTAGTTGGAATATTTATGCCTTTTTACATATATAAGTGTATATAGTTAAAAAAAATAGGGCTAATTACACCTATGTCCCTGAAGTTTGGGGGTAATTACACGCGAGGACACAAAGTTTCAAAATGTAACACTTATGTCCATTGACAAACGGAATACCAAAATACTTAACGGTTCTGACAAAAAGACCAAGTTGCCCCTAAATAAAAGTTGAAATCCTGATTTGCCCCTGGGACCACATGAAACCCTAATTTTCATTGTCTCCCCCCCCCCCACTCGCCTGTGCCTCCCCCTACCCCTTCCCCCTCGCCCCCACCCTACCCCTTTCCCTTCCCCGTCGCCCTTACCCTTCCCCTTCCCCTTCCCCATCGCCCCCCACCCTCCCCCTCCCCTCCCCCTTCCCCTTCCCCGTCGCTGGCGCCTCCTTCACTGGTCGATCGGAAGGAGCGCCGGAGTTGATCGCCCGCTGCAGTGGTGTAGCAGTACGGTGGCTTCGGCAGTTGCAGTGGTGTAGCAACACGATGGCTTCGTGGCGATGCTCGCAGAGCCTCGATGAAGCATCTTCCTCCCCCTTCCCCGTCTGCGCTGCACCCCGACCTTCCTCCCCCGTCCCCGGCGCTGCACCCCGACCTTCGGCGGTTGAATTGAATTGAAGATTGAATACCAAAATACAGATTGAGTTGAAGATTGAATTGAATTGCAGATTGAGTTGAAGATTGAATTGAAGCCCTAATTGGTTTTGAAAATTAGGGTTGTAAATTAGGGTTTTGAAACCCTAATTAGTAGATTGAAACCCTAATTGAGTTGAAGATTGAATTGAATTGCAGATTGAATTGAAGATGAATTGAAGCCCTAATTGGTTTTGAAAATTAGGGTTTGTAAATTAGGGTTTTGAAACCCTAATTGGTAGATTGAAACCCTAATTGAGTTAAAAATTGAATTGAATTACCTTGATCTTTAATTAAGGCTTGATATCTTAATATAAAAAAAAAATTAAAAATATACAATACATACAGTACAAGGGGTAGCATTGTCATTTTAAAAATACGTATCGATGACATCATAAAAAAAGTACACTTTTTGGACGGAACCCTGACGGATGGACACAGGTGATACATTTGAAACACTTTTGGTCACGGAATGTTACATTTTGAAATTTTGTGTCCTTGACTGTAATTACCCCCTAACCTCAGGGACATAGGTGTAATTAGCCCAAAAAAATATTTATAAAATCTGCCGTATCCCCACCGCACCCGTATCCTAAAATTTTCAAAAATCCAGTATCCGCACCTGTACCAGCATCCATGCTTCTTAGTTATCCACTAACGGTTGACCACCAACACACTCTTTTCCTCAATCACTCCTTTTATCCTCCTTCACAGCACACAAATGCGCACAACCACCACAGACAACAGATGCCAGCAGCTACCCCTACGAAACTGTAAGAACTTGGAATTTAATAAACTGAGATATGAGGTGTAAGAACTTAGAATATCAGCAGTCACCCTGACAATTGATTGCCGATGACCAATAGGGTGGCATTGGTGCAGGGGATTTGGTTAATTGCATAAACACACATGATGAGAAGTAGTATGTGGCCTTTTTTTGATACTTTATACGTATTTAGTTGCCCACAAGGGTTTTTTTGGCCATTTTGAATAAACAAATTTTACATCTCAGCGAACTGTTCAAACGAAACCCTAACGGTGGGAGAATCTAAAATACTTCTTCTAAGTATTGGATATGAGTGTGCATTTTGACAAAACTGGCTTTTGGACTGTAACTACCCCGACATAAGTGAAATAATCACCTTATTTCATAAAGCCACTGAATCATGCTTAACTACCTAATAGCATTGCTGAAAAAAGCCATAGTAAACTATTAACCGCGTGCCCTGATCCTTGTAAGGCCCCCAAAGCTTTCAGCACCTTCTCACTAAATGGTCTCTAAACCATTTTAAATCCTCTATACTGAATAAACAAACTGAACCACCTCCAAGCCAGGCTTTTGATGTTCCCCGTTGTTAACTTTTCTCAGACCTTATAAGGACCCAATGTGTTGTTCGTGAGTACGGTTGATAGCATCCTTAACCAGCCACTTACATCTTTCATTTATCGCCCCTAAATCCTAACCCTAAACCAAACTTCTCAATCATAAAACCAATAAATTTAAGACATAGCCCATCATATTTTGGTTGTAGGACGCTTTCAATTTCTTCTTAAAGTCTATTCCTGCATCGTGAGTGCTTGTGCCTGTATCCACGCTATAAACCATGGGCATTAGGAGGGTTAAATGATGGCACCTAGGAAGCACGTACTCCAGTGCGGGTGCGGAAACGTCACGGGTGCTGAGATGTATAATTTTTAAAAGTTACAGGATATGGGTGCAGCGAGGATACGGCAGATATTACAATAAAAAAAAAATGTGTGCGCGTGCGTGTGTGAAAAATATTAATATTTCCAAGTATTGAGACTTTGTTAAGTTTAATGGCTTGTTTCATAAATATTGAACTTGCATAGCTCATTACATAAAGTTTGTACGCATATTACTGTTTTTCTTCGAAATATTGGGGCTAATTATATATTTAATATTTAAGTTAATAAGTGGGTATTTAAGTGAAATAGCAAATCGAATCCAGCTGTCAAAAAACCACTCTAAATGGATAGAAAACATCAAGCAGGTTCTATCGCTGCTGGAATCACAGCCCAGGTTCTATAGCTGCTGCCACCTTGTGTCACCACATGCACTGCTGCCTTAGGTTGCCGGTAACTACCAAGTATTCCTCTTCTTCTTCTTCTTCTTCTTCTGCTCCCTCCCTCCCTCACATTCGTTCTCATTCTCTCATATATACCCGAAAAATATCTTAAATACAGTTTTGTTACTTATGATTTGACCACCGAAACTTCTGTTTTATGTTTTCACCCCCAAAAGTTTTTTTAAAATTATGTTTTCACCCTATAAGTATCTGATACGCACACAGTCTACATCCTATCCACACCCGACCCCCAGACGGTACTTAAGAAATTTAAAATATAAATCACAAATAGTGGATACGAACAAACGTCGCACCGGAACCGACGCACCCGATGACGGTGCTTCACTCTAATTGGCACACCCATTCTTCATAGGTTGGGACCTTGGTTAATATATATGGACACCTGAAACCCTAAGAAATCAGCAGCGTTAGCAATAAGAGAGACAATAAAGTATTCATTGCTACATCTATAGAGTGAACCACCTAGAAATCACAACTTGTGTGGACAATCTACGTGTCTGAAACCAACAATGTGACGATAACCAAGGAACTAAGCTACAACGTTACAAAGCTTAAGAAACTATGCATGAGGGAAAGAGGAGATGGTCCGAACTTAGTTGCAAGATTCTCGTAGGTAGACAACGTAGCTCCCTGAGATTCTCTGATTTGCTCCCAACTTGCGAGCTTGTTGGGAGCATGATCCTAATAGGTTGAGATCGTGAACAAGTAGCCACAGGTTTTTCCCTCTACCAGGCACAAATTTTCTTATGGGCCATCGCAAATCTAGTTTAGGTATTCATAGAGAAAGAGGAAGACAAAGTTGACAAGGCATTTGGCTAAGAAAAAGCCAAGTTGTCTTGAATCTGGTATTTACTAAGGCTGAACGCTTCACTTGGAAACAGAGAGCACGTGGGAGTGGCTCTTTCATAACTTGTTGTCAGACGCTGCATGGTAGTGAGGTGGCAACGTCGGGCTCTCATACGGCTGGTCTATCAATCAAAAAGCTTTGCGCAAGTACTTCACACATAATATTAGATTTTCTGCTGAATAAACATAGAGTAGCTGGGTACTACAATATTGAATAGACGACATTTCGTATGTGTATGTGTGCGTATAAATTCTACGATATAATGTACATAACACAAATAATTAATTGCATAAAAATACATTTATTTAGCATTGCCGCTCCCACGTCAGATTCTTCTAAATGCTCACGCTCCCCCTGCTCCCAACCTTCCCCAGTTCAAGGTCCAGAACAAGGAGAAAACCCATTTATTTTGTGGAAAATAAAGTAGTGATATGCAGATTGCTTGATCTACTATACATCACACCCAACTAAATAAACGAAATACTGAAACAAATAGACTCTCAAGTTAAATAACACAATCTCGCCAACTTTGTTCTTAAATATTAGAGACAAATGAAACAAGAGAACATATGGAAACATACTTGGGAGGAGGTTATCCCATTTCAGCATGTCTTCTAGAATCTCCTCACACTGCCTGGTATCCTGAAGATGCCCATGCTGCATCGCCTCATTGATCATATCATCCCACTTTTTATCATCCATGTTGAAGAAAGGATCCTTCACCATTCTGCTCATCACTTGATCCCGTGCATTATATAAATCATCAATTTCCTCATCAGTCTCGTGCGCCGCCTCGAAATCTGATTCAAACTCTTGGTCCTTAACATTGTCAAGCGGCTTCATCTGAAGCTCATCGAACAACTCATCATCTGTATCATCATGTTTTCCCACCAAGTTCCTTTTCAGAATTGATTCAAAGACCTCCGGCAGTTCACTTTCAGCATCGGCTTCAAAGTACTTCTCTAGCTGCTTCTTCAGCTCTGTAATCAAACAGTGATCGAAGAAGTAAAGAGCGTAAGAAACAAGATCCAACCCTAGCCCCTAACGAAATTCAGATAGCTCCCAATTAAGTAGAGTTAAATTGCAAGTAAATTGAAGTAGGCGGTAGATGCTCCAGAACAAAACCTGTAGAGTAATCAGAACATTCATCACATTGACACTAACCCCACAGAAAGAAACCCCAGTTAAAACGATAGATTCAGACAAATATATAAACTCCAGTAAACGGAGCTTAAGACACTACTGTACCTCCCAAAAATAACGCTAACCAAAATCCCAATTATATTCCAAGTTTCTCATATTTGACCAATGCCTGTGTAGGAGCATACTTTTATAACTAGGCATTCCTCTATAACTCTGTCTAGAACAAGAATTTAAGGCTAAACTCTGCATTTCTCTTCAACCAAAACTGTTCACGCTACCGAATAATTTACTCACTAATCTATGAAGTATGACAAAAAAAAAATTATCAATTAGTCCATTTCTTAAAACTTTTCCTTTTTCGTTTCTGCAGAAATAAACCATATGCCTGAACAAAAAAATGACAACCCAGCTAGTTAATCCTTATAATTCTACCTTTGTTACTGACATCATCCACACCGGCCAAAAGTTGTTCCTTCTGGGCTTCTGTCAAACAATGCAAACTGGTTGGCTGAGGTGGGTTAGGGTTAGAGTCAGGGTCAGGGTTACTAGGGTTTTCACAGCTGTTTGAATTGTCATTTTCAGATGAGTAAAATCGTAGTAATCTTGAGGAAGAAGCTGAAGGAAGAGAAACGAAGGGGGTAGTGATGATGTTGAAATTTGGTTTCAAGATTGGGGGAGGGGAAGGAGAGAGAACATGGCGAGTGTAGAGAGAGAGTCTTCCAAAAAGAGCTCGTTTCATGATTTTTAGGTCTTTGGCTTCAAATTCCCGTCTGTGTATCACTCCAATCTGCGCGTGTGTGTGTGCGCGCGCGCGTCGATCTGCGTGTAATAGTTGCGATCTCTGCGTGTGGGTGTGGCAATCTCTTTGTGTCCGTGAGCCGATTTGTGTGTGTTTATGGCGATCTCTGTGTGTGTGGGTGCGCCAATCGGCGTGTGTGTGTGCGTGTGTGAACTCTGTGTGTGTGGGTGGGTGGGTATGGTGAGCTGGCAGTGGTTGTACGTATGGAGGCGATGGTGGGATTGAGGTGGAGGACTGTGGTGATCGTGATGCGGCGAGACGGTGGCGAAAGGGGAGGGGATAGACGGGAAATGGGAAGCGAGAGGTCACCGCAGCGGTGACGGCGGGTAGGACGGGGTGGTGACGGTGGGAGGAGGGGAGAGGTTTTTTTCTTTTTTTTTTTTTAATGGTAAATGACAAAACTAACCTTGAAAAGAAGTGTGAACCCTTTATCGAGGGGCATCATTGTTACCTGTACCTTTTTTTAATATAGTACTGCTAAAAATGATCCTAAAACTAACAATTCTTAATGAAATCGACGTACATATACATAGACGATGACAACATCTTCGATAGAAATCAAGATATGAATTTAGCCAACAAAAAAAGCAAACAAAAAGTAAGTTACATAATATAAAAGTCAACATGCCTGGCCAGTGTACAAATAAGATAAATAACATAAAAAAATAAACTTGTTTTTTTCCTTTTTTTTTTTGGAATTGAACAAAAAAGATAATACCACCCGCCACGCCTAGCCAGCAGAGGCAAGCCATAGCCAACACTTGCCACCTGCCAACTATCAGCATAAGCACACATATCTAACATCGGACAGCCAAGGACACGTGTCGTGAGGCCACCATGACCATGCTCCAAGCGCCACAGCGGAAGACAACTCCAGCTGCAACAGATCTGCAAGCGTCCTCCACGGTTGCCATACCACCACCCGCCATTCAATGGTCGGCTATGATTATTATGTATCCCTCGATATTTTGACACCACAAATTAGATTTATGAGATCCCATAAAATTCGCCCAAACCAGTAGAGAGTGCACCGAGTTAGGGGGAAGGGGGAGAGTTTATTTATGCTCTTTGAACCGTTACTTTTTACTTTGTTGTTCTTTTGGTCATAACTCTTTAGTGCTTGAGCCTTATTGCTTACGAATTGCTCGCACTTCTCTTGTGATTAGTCGTGTCTGATTGTTTCTTAGTGGGGCGTTTGTTGATTGGGCAAGGTATGTATCCCATTATGTATTGTTAATACTTTAAATGATCTTTACTGCATACTTGCATGCATTTTAGAGAAATCATGATGACTCTCGTGGATTTTTGGATTATTTTATTTTGCTTAGATTAATTTTATGAACAAACACGCAAAAATTTAAGTTAAAATAACCATGTATTTGAGGAGGGATATTAGATTATTTTAGGTTTTGGATAACAGTGCAGTTAGATACGTTATTATTTAGATTTGGTGGTTAGGTTGACATAAAGACTTGATGGATTTAAATCTCCTCTTGTTTAACATCTACACCTATACTCAACCAATCAGTCAAGGAAATCCTATTTTATGTTTCCGCATGTTGTGCATGATAGCTCGTTGTGCATTCGCTAAAAAATTATTAAAGTTTTGTTTGTATAGAAAATGAATTGAACATGAACATTTTTTTTTAGCTCGTTTGCTAAACAAGGCGAACTTGAATATATTAAAGCATTCATGAATATGTTCATTGCGAGCCCTACGGTTGGATATCCTAGGCTTTCATCTTGTTTTAATGATAATAACATATTGATTTATGTTCTAATGTTTGTTTTGAGTTAATTCTTAGTAGGTATATGCATACATTCACAAAGACACATTTGATAAGTTCGATATGTGGATTAAAATAAAAAGAGCTTAAAGGTGCAAAGAAAGCTTCGTCAAGTCAAATTCGAATAGCAACAAAGAATGTAGGCTAAGTTGCTTCCAATTGTGATTTATTAGTATTATTATTATTATTATTATTATTATTATGTAACTAGTCTTGATTTGATGCATGAATTGATGAATATGACTTAGAATGACCTTAAGACATCTTATGCATTGTATGTGAGTTCACAATCTTTCAAGTAAGCGTATTTCTTAAAAATACTGGAGCTAACTAGATTTTCTCAAAATGTTTTTGGATCCAATATTTTTGTTTTTTTATAAAACCTTTTAAAAAGCGACGCCATAAAATAATTTCTCTAGAGAAAGTTATGTAATATGAGAGATGACCTTTTTCAGAAAACTATAGTAGTCGATGGATTGGCAATGCAATCGACTATATTGAGGCAATGTACCTCCAAAATAGAATTATAGTCGAATGCATTGCATTATAGTCGACTGTAAGCTCTAGGATTCGAATATAACAGCTAGTTTTGCTAAAGTTCGTGCTAAATCTTTCATTATATCATATCCAACCTAATAAATTTTATTTAAGACTTCATCATACAGTATCTGTATGAAAATCACATTCTAAACCTCTACTTACTAGAGAAACACCAAGACTCAAGGATTAAGCTTTTCCCTGGTCATCTTCATGATTATACATCATTAAAGAGAGCATATATGTAAGCAATTTTTAACTCAGAATAAGCACCTTCAATTAATTAATTCTCTTATCACTTCATAGTTTAAAGCTTCAATTGTACACATCTTCTTCGGAGAAATTGCTCCGATTGTACATAGCATTTCTTTTTTTCAACTTGTTGCAAAGCTTGGGGTTGTCAAGCTTTGAAGCTTTGAGGTTGCCAAAGCTTGGTTCGAGGTATGTGTATACCACCAAGGTAATGGTATGGTGGTTAAGTCTTGACCAGGAAGAAGACTATACACCGCGAAGAAGTACCATGAAGAGGTGGATACAGCTGAACTATTTAAATCTCCTTATCAAGTATCTCTAATATGAAATGTGGCTTTTCACACCTAGTAATCCTTGAAATCATGAGCTGAGATATAATAATTTGTCAATATCTTTATAACAAGGTTTGATGGGAGAAAAGATTGGACAAGTGGCTTATCCCAACAATGGTCCTTTATAAGATCGCTAACTAGTAAAGCCTGATTAGACATGGTTTGATTATTTGTCTCGTGCAGACGCAAGGTTTTAGGAATTCGATATTCATTCCAAACATAGATCGTAGTGCTCATGCCCACTTCCCATCGGTACCTCCACTCCAATGAGAAATTACCAAAGTTGGGGGAGGAGAGAAAGTGTGAGTGGACACGATGGTCAAGATGGATTGTGGCTTTGCTAGCACTCTCTAGCTGATCTTTGCTAAGAGAACCTGCTTAGAGAGACGAGCGTCTTTAAATCCAAGTCTTTTAAAGTATTTAGATCCATAGAGCGTACACCAATAATCCGTTGCTTCGACTTTTGATTTATATTATTACTTTTTTTTTTGTTAAGAGAATAAATATATTACATATAAAAGAGTATACAAGACGTCCCGGCCAGATCATCTATACTACAGACATAAAAGACAACATTAAACGCCATCAAAAACACTAAACAAACAAGTAACCTATATGTCCGATACAAATTACAATTAGACTGAAACAGAGCATATCCTATACTTCAGCCTAACTTTTCGTAACTTGCCGATACATACAGTTACAAATAACACCAACTACAGCAAAAAACCTAAAAATTACAACACATACTAACTAGAAAACCAAAAGAAAACAACCAAACAAAATAAGCAAAACCACTATGCACTGCCAGCCGCCCACAAGTAAACCTGATAGCCGTCCTATGGGTGTAGCTTGCCTCGAACCTTGTGCACCCTCGCCGGCGCCGGATTCCCACCTTCTCAGGCCACCATTCCGCTGCTGAGCCCGGATAAACCCCAAAGCTGCCGAACTAACCTGCCTCATCGGAATCTCCATCAAAGTGGTTGCCTAATCATCTGCCGAGTCCAGACCACCTATCGCACCTGCTTCCGACCACCTACCGCAACCTCCGTCGTCGCAATATCGGCCAAGCCACCTAAATCAACCAACTACAAGCGCAAACCATTCTAGGGCAAGGAGGAAGGGGGAAAATAAGCCCTAGAAGAGAAATCTTAGCCTAGACTCACCAATCGATCACAAACCCAAGGAAATCGAACCCTACAATCTTGACAGAGGAAGAACTGAAGAAACCCTCAACCAAAACCCAACCCCTAGACTCCGAAATCAGGACAACTCATCCGGCAGAAACCCCTCTCACTCGTTGGCCACCACAACCCATAACGTGGAGCCACCGAAGCCCTGGATAGCAACACCGAACTTCACACAAACCGATCACCATCGCCAGAGGAAAGGGAGGACAACGTCTGATCGATGGCTATTCGTCGCCACCCTTGAGCACCAAAACTTGCCAAGTATAGTGTTTATTTCATGACATGAGTAATTGGAATAAGCAAACTTGCATGTGGTAAATTAGGAGGGAGGATAGAATCGAGTTGATAAGAGTAGCACAGCAAGTTTTATTGAGGAGAATCATTTTCCAACTTACAAATAATCAGTCAAGTTGAAACCCGAGGTCATAGCCAAAGTCCTAGCATCATTCTTGGGGAGTATTTGGGCTGACAATGATAGAAGACTTGCAGTGGCGAATTTGCTGCCCAGACTCAACGTGACATCTTTTAAGGTATGTTACAGCTATGTGCAAGAATCAAGTGCGAGTTTTGTGAGATTAGGGCATCATCAACAAAGAAAAGGAGGTTGATCGAGGGGCTAAAAATGCCATCTTTTACTACAGGGATCTCGCCAAAGTTCTGGGCCTTAATCAAGCTGCGGACAGTGCCTCTGCACAGATGATGAACAAACAGGGAAATAACTCGCAAGATGGGAGGAATCCTTATTATGGGGATCCATTGACCATAATCTCATAAGATGCCGTGAAAAAGCACATTGCATAATGAGCAGGATGAGGTGTTCTGAAAATTGTACTTTCTCCTGGACGGCTTCAAACCTGCTCAATCATGTCTTACTCATATCCATTTTGACTGCCACCTGCTTTTTAGTAGTCTTGATCCTATTGGCCAGCCCTCGTGCAATAATGATGTTATCACAACTGTTTCTCCCCGTGGCGAAGGGTTTCTGAACGTCCAAAATAAGAGGCCCAAAATCGACCCTATTCTATTTACCAAGGTTTTAGAGATCACCTTGTAGAGATAGGCCCAAAATCTGCTGGAAGTAATTTAGAAAGCACCCAGAAATGGAGGCATGGGTGTTAAAGGTGGAGCCAGATTCATCAGTCAGGGTTCAAATACGATTCCTGTTGCCATGTATGATACTGGAAGCGTGGGAATACTTGTCGAGAAAAGAGTCAACAGCACTTGATGTATACGTTCTGAACACATACTACCAGAAAATTTGTATTCGTTGAGAAAACCTGATACATTATCAACACTATTCACATTTAGGCAGAAAATCTAACACAAGAAATGTTTTACTATTGGATTACATTCATCATTACAACGAGTAAATTCATCTCCATATATACTCCTGGTTTTTCGCCAGTAAATGGGTTGAAATCCCCGAGATGTCTGTGCTTGCGAGCAATTGATTTTCATACATTTTTACACAACAGATTATTGGCTACAATAATATGTGCAGTGGACATACATCACCTAGTAACTAGAGGTTGGAGGGAGTTCTACTCTGGACAGATGACCTTCTTTTAACATTTACAGAAGAAATTTATGAGTGACAAGTTTCTGAGCAGAGAATGGTGAGATATGTAGTATGTACCTTCCCAAAAGAAATCAAGATCAATCATGACGAGTGAGAAACTTGATTATAGATGGATACACTTGAGCTGCTGCCTGCATGTAGTGGCCGATAAAGAGAGACCATTAGGACCTGTCTGGTAAACATGAAATTATACAATTCTTTGATGGTAGTACATATATCTGGTAGCAGCACATACCAAACAACCTCCCACTAGATCATAGTGTCCATAATGTGGACCACCTGGTTCACCAAAAACTCTGTATTTGACCAAATGTGCAGGAATCAGCCTGACTGTTTCTGCTCCGTCAATGAATCAGCCAGAAACAGACAGCAAAAGAAAGTCACTTGATAACTCAGACTGGTGCACAGAGGGAGTCGGAAAGACAATTAAAAGTTTAAATTGATATCCTACCGTATACTGCTTCAGGTGGACAGATTAAGTCTTGGTCTCCAGCAAGGGCTAAAATAGGTACATCACTCTTGTGCAGACGATCCTTGTAAAAGATGGTCGCACTCCTATTGCATAATCCACCGTCATGAAAAGCTGTTGATAGCTGCAAGAGAAGCTTCGTGGGTACCGTACCTGCTCGGATAAGTAATAGACCATAGATGAGGGATAAGAAATGCATGTGGAGGCATAGTATGATTTTATGGAGGTCAAAAACCTAACTTATTAGTAGGGAAGGCATGCCATTGTCAAATCCGATTATTGCATTCATACAACAACAAAAATGTTATGCACGAGACCCAACTAATTAATGTATTTCATGTGGTAGAGAGAAAGTTTGGCATTCATCCAAGTTCCATAACAATCTGCTTCCTTGGGTGCTGAAATTTGTCACCTTCATGAGCTGAGCCAGGAAGATGATTAACTGCTAGAAAACCATATGAAGCCACGAATGTCGAACTTTCTTACTCAAAGTTGTGAATATAAATGTGAAATTGGATAATAATGCCTGAAGACGATGCGTTCATATAAGACAACAACAAGACCTATTAAGTCACAGAAATCCATCAGGTGCTGCAAAAGAGGGTGCTTGTAATTGCAAGGTCCACTATCCTATTTGTCACAAGGCTTTACAGCCATTCTACCATCTTTTGGGCCCCTCTTTAGAAGCTTATATCCCTTCAACTACCACCTTCCTTACACATCTCTTCTCACCACAGTATATATGAACAGTTTCCTTGTGGTACAGTAACTTCCGGCTTAATCTAATATTCGTTAACCCCAGTGGTATTGTTAGGGAGTTAGGAATTGATTGGCGTATATCAGCTCCTTATAGATCCCAATTCCTCTGATACGGATGTTACCACACATTACCTTAACAAATCTCCTGCTTAACGTGAGCATCCTACATCAACAGACAGAGCTCCCCCATGTAGGGAAGTTTTTCATACAAATATTCTTGCAAGAACGTATGCCATCAAAGGTCACTGAATGCCACAACAAGGTAGACGAACTCAAGACAACCACAAAGACGCCACGTGCAATGATCTTCTCAGGAACCACAAACACCAGTGGCAACATACTAGTGCAACACCAAAGACAGACCTTGTGTGCAATGGTTTTCTCAAGAACCACAAACACCATGGGCAACAGAATGGTGCAACAGCAAACACATGGAAAGTCCTTACCCCAGGTTGTCACCATGGGATCTGATACCACATGTTATGGAGCTAGGGGAACGGCCAAAAATTTGATACCCACCTTGGAGCCCAATCTGACCTAAATGCTTAAGTCAATGGGTCTTGGGTCCCTGCCCTCAAAGTTCCAAATTCTTCCCGATGTGGGAGGATGTTACCACACGCTTAACAGGTTTCCCCGTTAACAATCCACGACTGAATTTTGCATTTTTTTGTGCTGCAATAAATAAGATGTCAAAGCAGATTAACAACTATAATTCCATAGCTAGAACTGTTGTTTCCGATACCAACCGAAAGCATTATGCGTAATACAGTGATAATCAATTTACCCATAAACTTTGATTTCATGAGACCAACCCTTACACCCCTTCTCCCAGCCGCTCTCCCACAACCAAAAGGGGAAAAAAAGGGAAGAAAAAACTACAGAAAAGATAAGGCATGGGTCCTCCTTTTGGCCATCATCATTTTCATGGAAGAGGAACTTTCCTTGTTTCAGGTCTACAATTGGACTTAAATCCTCCCCAAAACTTGGCACAGCTCTAATGTAACAATATGCTATGCCAACTTTACAATGTCTAAACACATGAGATAGTGTTCCCTCACCTCATCTCTAACTTTATACTTTTTCTAAATGTTCCTTTTTTACCATGCCTCAATCTCCCACCCTCTGGCAGTCCTTTCTTTGGGTACTCAATTAGTATCTGTTTGAAAAAAATGTTTGCTAAGGGCATCCGATGTATGGAACTTGCAAAACACATTTCTACAATTCAGTGTACAATCTATTAATACAATCCATCCTCTAAAGATGGTATTCCTACTTCATTGAGTGATAAAATAGTTTTGAAACTGTGATAATATGTGAAAGTTGGATCGTAAAAAAAAAGTCATGAATTTATTTTATTTTTTTTGGAATTTTGATGTTTAAGATTGATATCCACTTCCAATTTCCTTGGACCACCCTGGGTGAATGATGCCATACAGAAGCAGATAATTGAAGCTACATAGAGGATGCATTGTAAGCATAAGTACAGAAATATCAATCCAAGTTCCTAGCTGTGCCTTTAAGGTCCCTTTTGATGGCTTCAAAAGCCTATAAAAGAATTGTCCTTGTGTATACAGATTCCAGTGAAGCTAGAGGACCAGAAAACTAAAGCTTGTGATTGGTTGGAAAGAACTGTCCTTGGAAGCTTAGGTCTCGATATGCATAAGACACAAGCATTGGGACTGACCACATAACATGTTACTAAAGCTTTAAAACCTTAATTTATTTTCTTTATCTATTCTAATAAATGTAACCTATTGTATTAAACCTTGTAATAATTTTATTCATAATGTTATTGAGCGTTGCTATTTATTGTGTGTAACTCCTAATCTTCTTCTACTATAAAAGGAGACCACTCCTACCATAGAGAACACACACTTCAAGACATATACCGGATATTTTATATGCTCTTTACATTCTCTATAATTTTGGTTCTAAGCAACTTGATCAGAATAATTCAACAGTCTTTCTGGGGACGCACACATAGAGAAGGCGACGCTGCGAGCCTTGAGTTTTATCTTGGAGGGTTTATCGTCATTGGAACCCGTGCGTAGGGAGACAATAAAGCCTTTAGGACAGCGATCTTGTCGCGACACTTACAGGCCAACGTGAATTTACTTTTAGTTCTATATGTCTTATAATTGCATGCTAGTTAAAATACTGAACAATTTGTTATATATATATATATATATACACACACATACTTAAAATATGCTTATTTTGCATACGTAATATATTTATTTAGCCATAAGTTTTGATAATTATTATAATTAGGCAATTACACGCTTTAGTCATATTTTTATGATTACTTGTTATGTGAAGTTAACATAGCAAATCCAAGTTGTATTTCCAACATTCTGAAGGCCCTTTATTGCTTTGATTTGTATACACTGAGTTTACAATTTTTCTTGTTTAAGTTGGTTGTGCCCAGAAGTGAACATTTGCAGTTTTGGACTACGATTTATTAACTTGGTGTTACTGACTACTGTTCACGTACTGTTCATATTCCATAGCTATTACTGTTCACGCACTGTTCATACTCTTGGCAATTACTGTTCACGCATATTGTTCATGCCTGTCCACATACTATTCGTTACTGTTCACACATACTCTTCACATGCTTAGAAGGTTACTGTTCACACTTGCTTAGACAATTTTGACTGTTAAGAAAAAAATATTTTGACTTTTCAATACACAATTTAGTCATTTTGATTAACTCTTTTTACTACTTATATTTTAGATTTTTAGTCAATTTTGAAAACAAGGGACTGAGATTTAGCCTTTTTGTTCTCATAGCCAGTTTTCTTTGCCTTATCTATTCTTACGCATCACCCTTAAATCCGAAAAATTCAATGGACAAAATTTTACAAGATGCAAATACAAATGAAATATTGGCTTACCGTTTTAGGCTTCATCTCATAATAGAGGAAACAGTAGTCAACCTAGGGAGTCGAGTTCTTGGCATACTCCCAAACAGATTGAGTTGCATTGTCATAATAAAATTCTAAGTGCCCTTTCCAATTGTCTTTATGATGTCTATCATACTAAAAAAAGTACGAAGGAACTTTGTAATCTCTTACAAGGTGAATATGGTATTGATGATGCCGGTTTAATGCGTCTACGTTTAACAAGTTTGTAATGGTTGAGGGAAAAGCAAGTAGAGATCAAATTCATGAGTTTCAAGACCATTTAAGAGCCCTTGAGGAGAATGGCTCTAAGTTTAGTGAGGATTATAAAGTGTCTTGCCTTATAGACAAACTTCCTCCCTCTTGGTCCGACTTTGCTAAAAGTCTTAGACATGAACAAAGAACCTTGAGTTTAAACCAGGCCTTCAATTCTCTAAGGCTATGTTTGGCACGCGGGATAAGACCCCCAGATAGGATAAAAATAATCCTATCTGGCATTTGGACATGCTAATATCGGATGGATAAGAAATCCGGAGGATGGGTTTTATCCCATTTAAGTGGGATAACTTTATTGGGGGGGGGGGGGGGGTGGTATTGGGGATAAAAACTTATGGGCTTAGATTAAGAAAAGGAAAGCAAGAGGCAGAAAGAAAGGAGAGCAAAGACTTCTCTCAGCTTCCTCCGCCGCCGGCAGTGGATCTCTGCCGCCGACCATCTTCGACAGGTATGCCATTTTCTACCTCTTTCTCTGTCAATATTTTCAATTTCTTCCATCTTTTCTACCTTGTTACGAATCAACAGACCCAATAGATGTTTCTCTTCCTTCTCCTTGTTCCTCTCCCCGCTGATCTGGAGGACCCTCCCTTCCTCCACCTCCACCTTCACTTCCTCCTTCTTCAGCCCCGACAGGTCCGCCTTGAACACGTGCGCCTCCGGTGTCTCCTTCCAGTCAATCCTCGTGTTGGCCACCACCGCCGTGTCGCTGGCGAATTCCGACCGAGGGACCGAGAGGACACCGCCTGTGAAAGGGGTCGAAGGTGTTGCTTCGTCGGCCACCGAAGAAGCTGCTTGGAATTAGCGCCATTTCTTTGCTTTGTTAATGGAGAATTTCTTGTAATCTTGTCTACAAGAGCCCGTCACTGATTGCAAATGTTTTTAACAGATCTTGATCCCCAAAAAAGCAGTCCTAGAGAATTTCTTGTCCTTAATAATATGGAATTGATACTGGAATTGAGCACGCAAGCAAATGATCCTTGGGAGGAAAAGAGGCCTGGTTACCCTAATGCCTTTACTCAGAAAGGATAAAGGTAAACACTGATTCGGAGGTAGAACGAAGAGGATGGTCGAAATCTGGATACACCTTTGAGAGGCGTAAGGACAATATTACCCAGATTCTCAAGCAAAAGTGGTTTTTCTGCATTTCTCTCTGTAAATAGCTTCCTTTTGGAGTGGATGATGTAGAGTAGAATCTCAAGGTGTGTAGACCTTTTTTGGGTGGCATCCTCCACAAGCGTCGATTGACACCTGCATTTGTACATTACTGTGTAACTTTCTGAATAAATTGGAAAGGCTTGGGGCCCTTCAAGGTAGTTGTAGGCCGACTAAAACTAGGACCCTGCTTATTGATACTTTGCGATATTGGTCTTGCCAAGGAATTTCTTATGTTCCCATTTTAGTTTATTTAGGAGTTAAGATATAGCTCTGTAAAGCGATAAGTGGGGTGGCACATTCATATCTCTCTAATTTGATGTTTTTCCCGTTAGTATTTGTATTTGTAGCGCGATTATTGTGTTCATGCACTTAGAATGTTGACATCATAGAAAGAAAAGTAACCTTGTGATCAAATGATCTTTTACTTTTGTTACGCTGGTTGGCAATGATCGGAAATAATTATGTTAACATATGGTCTCTAAAACAAACTCTATGAATGAAAAATTGCGAAAATTGGACTTCCAAACTTTTTATGAAGACAGCGGTGAAAAGGGGACTTTGAGTTTTTTTTTATTATTTATCTTACCTGGCTTATATTCGTTGTGCTGCCAAACACAATCAGCAGGATATAACTACTTATCTGGCATGTAATCCTGGTTGGATCCAAACGCTAGACAGGATAATTATCTTATCCGGCCTTATCCGTCAGGATATGTTATACTGGCTTATCCGGCCTTATCACGTCCTATCCGACTGACTTATCCCGGGCACCAAACATAGCCTAAGGATAGAAGAAAAGTATAGGGAAAGTATTAAACATAACGTTTAACCAAGCTTAATTGGTGGAAAGTAATACAACTCCAAACACACCGCACCACCTTAGACCTAGGGGGAATAATTTTAGAAACAATATAGGCAAAACAACCAAGGCAACAATAATTTCCATCAAGGAAACTTCCGCGACAAAAACTTCCTAGCCAATCGTTTTCCTCAAAATAACAATAACCAGCCCACAAACCTTCCAAATCACAAGAATGCAAAGGATGCTAAGGGCAAAAAAAAAAAAAAAGAAGAGACCATGTGTGTGTGGAAGGACCAATCATATAGCTCGAGATTACTTTTACAAAAGGGTCGAGGAGTACAAGCCAAATGGTAGAAACCAAGGAGATCAAGTCAACATGTTGCTAGATGATGAACCTCCTATTAGGTTTGATCTTAATCCTTACTTAGTGAATTATAGTTATCAAAGTAATGATTGGTGGTTAGATTCGGGTGGTAACGTACATGTTTCCTTTTATCCTGGACTATTTAAAACTTATCAGAACTCAAGAGAAGGAAGTGTGACACTAGGAAATGATACAACTGCACAAGTGCTAGGAATTGAAAGAGTTGATTTAGAGATGACATTAGGGAAGACATTAACGCTTAACGAAGTGTGGCATGTTCTAGAAGTCAGAAGAAATTTGATTAAGTTGTAATGGAGTCTAATAAGGTTGTAATAATTAGGAACAATGTATTTGTTGGAAAAGGTTATGTTTGTGATGGATTGTTTAAACTAAGCGTCTTGATTAATTCAAATCAAAGTTCTCCTTTAATTTTAAATGTTGAATCGAGTGAAATATGACATGAAAGGTTAGGACATATAAACTATGGAAAGGTCAAGAGGTTGATGGATTTAAGCTTGATTCCAAAAAGCAAATGTATATACTAAGCGTAATTGTTACATTTGTGTAGAAGCAAAGGAACCAAGAAAACTTCACAAACCACTCCATAGAAATACAAGCCTATTAGAATTTATACATAGTGATGTATGTGACCCACACCGAACTCCCACTAGAGCAGGCAATAAATATTTTGTGACCTTTATAGATGATTTTTCAAAATACTGTACGTTTATCTAATCAAGACCAAGGATGAAGTGTTTGGTAAGTTTAAGGTATATAGGAATGAAATTGAAACCAACTACAAAAGAAAATAAAAGTCCTTAGGTCTGATAGAGGTGGGGAGTACACGTGAGTGCTGTGCTTGCCCCAACCAATACCACCATTCATTACCGTGAACTGGCCTTGGCCTTCACTTAAAAGTCAGATGAGTCCTCTGATGAACTTGGGTCCATACTCTAGTGAAAAAAGGAAATTAGGCTTCGCTCGAGTTAGTACTCCCCTGTGGCTGGAAGGCCCTCACCATCCGCCGGGTACAACAAGGTAACCTAAGCATCAAGACCTGGGTATGGAAGAAGTCTTTCCAGAGGGAAGGATGCCAAAGAAGGGCTAAGCACGAAAAGGCTATCAAAGCTATGCTTGTCAATCGAGTAGGTGATTTTGGATTAGCTCTTGGGATTTCGGGTTGTTTAACTCTCTTTCAAACAGTAGACTTTTCCACCATTTTTAAAACAGAACTGATCTAACTAGAAAGAAAATCTCTGACTGGTCCTCCCAGGTACCTGTAATTGTGATCTGTTTGTAAGCTATGGCAGCTCCAGCTCACAAGCTCGCAACCACAAGGGCCCGGGGGCGGCATGAGCTTCGGTACCAGAGTGCCGAATTGGTTTAGAGGAATTGAAGCTGTTCTCGCAATTGAATCAGTCGTTGAATAAAGCTCTGGCTCTTGCCCCTGTTAGTCTTGTCGCGGGAGATTGATATCTCCTAACCTAACTAAGAGCAGCTCAATCACCATCGCCATCTTCAAACCGTCAAGACGAGCACCCATGAACCCGTAAACTTTCGCTCTTTTTAGAAATAGACCGCCCTTGATCTGATCTGGGCGGGATCTAAAGCAGCATTTCTTCCAAATGTTTCGGGGGCTTGATATATATGAATTAACACCCCTTATTCACGAATCAAATGGTATAGCAGAGAGGAAAAACCGAACATTATTAGACAGGGTTAATGCAATGTTGTTAAATTCTAGTGCACTCGAGAACTTGTGGGGGGAAGCCATCTTGTCATCCTATTTTATACTAAATAGAGTGATCGTTAAGGATCATGACAAGACTCCGTATGAGCTTCGAAAAAACAGATCTCCGAAACTAGATATCTTTAAAATGTGGGGGAGTTTAGCTAAGGTAAAGGTAGCCATACCCGAAGTTAAGAGAAAGAAAATCAGGCCCACAACATTAGATGCCATATTTATTGGATTTGCTCAAAATAGTAGCGCAAATAGATTTTTAGTTGTTAATTATGAAATTAGTGAAATCTCAAATAACACTATCATAGAAGCTAGAAATGCTACATATTTTAAAGATATATTTCCTTTTAAGACTAGGCTATATAACCAACCCTCTAGCTCTATTATTCAAGCAAGTGATGAGGTACCTCCCAGTATCACAACCATAGAAGTTGATCTCGAGTCTCCTATTAAGCCTAGGAAGAGTAAAAGAGCCAGGATAGAAAAGAACTTTGGAGAAGGATTTTTCACCTATTTAGTTGAGGGAGAACCCAAGACTTACCAAGAAGCTATGTCATCCATAGATTCGCCATTTTGGAAAGAAGCAATCAATGATGATTATTAGTCCATCATTCAAAATAATACTTCGGTATTATCTGATCTACCTCCTAGAAGTAAACACATAGGCTGCAAATGGGTGTTTAGAAGAAAACTAAAACCTGATGGGAGCATAGCAAAATACAAAGCTAGGCCAGTAGCTAAGGATTCACCCAAAAACAAGGGATAGATTATTTAAACTCATATTCCCCTCTAGCTAGAATAACCACCATAGAATCCCGTTGGCGCTAGCATTTATGCACAACCTAGAGATACATCAAATGGATGTTAAGACCACTTTCCTCGGTGGAGACTTAGATGATGAAATTTACATGGAGCATGAAGGTTTTAAGGTCAAAGGAGATAAAAATAAAGTATGCAAGTTAATGAAATCATTATACGGTCTTAAGCAAGCCCCTAGGAAATGTTTGATGAAGTAATCATAGGATATGGATTTAAAATTAATGATCATGATATATGTTTATATATTATAAAGTGGAATAATAGTGAACAAGTAATACTTTGCTTATACGTGGTGATTTACTGATCTTAGAGACTAATCTAGATGTTGTTAAGAATGTGAAGACCTATTTATCTTGGAACTCTGATATGAAAGATTTGAAAAAGCTCATGTAGTTCTACGAATGACGTTAGAAAAAACTCATGAAGGGACATTATTGACTCAATCTAGTGCCATAGAAAATATCTTAAAGAAATTTGGATATTACGATACTAATCAAGTACAGACTCCATATGACTCGAGTATAGCTTTAAGGAAGAACTTGAGAGAACTGATATCATAATTGAAGTATTCTCAAATCATAGGATCCTTACTATACTTCACTAATAGGAATAGGCCTGATATAGCATATGCTATTGGGAGACTTAGTCGACATATCCAAAATCCTAACAAGGAACATTAGAATGCTTTAGAAAGAGTACTTAAGTATCTTAAAGGTACATTAGAGTATTTGTTGAGGTATCAAGGGTTCCTAAATGTGGTAGAAGGGTATAGTGATGCTAATAGTTTAGAGATCAAAACAACTACCGGTTATGTTTTTACATTAGGAGGAAGATCTATATCTTGGGGATCTCTCTCTCTATATATATATATATATGTATGTATATATATATGTATGTATATATATATATATATGTATATATGTACATATAAAAATGTGATGCCTTTAGTGGATAAGCCTTCACCAGCTTTATTTGTGTATCGTTATTGCAACACTATTGTAGATCTTATTAAACAGTGTCACACGAACAAAAAGATGAAGAGGCACATAAAAGTAAGGTACAAGTCGGTCAAGGAACTAGTAAATAAAAATGTGATCTCTCTTAATTTTGTGAAATCTGAAAAGAATCTGGCTGAGGACTTAACTAAAGGCCTACCCAAGAAGGGTGTATTTGACTCATCGAGGGGGATGGGGCTTAAGCCCACAGGGAGTCACCAGTGGGGGTAACTCAACCTTTATGATTGGAGATCCCATGAAGAAGGTTCAATGGGTAGGAACAACCGGTAGAGCGTAACTCATAATGATAACACTACTTTTACAAGGGAGCGACTCCTCCCCATCCCTATGGTGATAGTGCTACCTAGTGTGATGTTATGGAAGGGTTTTACCCTGAATGAGCCCGAGGCAGATATTTTCGCAAGCTACAGTCACACGTACCCTTGGAGGATTCACCGAAATGAGAGTGGTTGTGAGGCCGTGAATGTGGGAACTAGGCAGATTCCTAAAGACTCTCATGAGAATCAAGATTAGAGCGCATAGCCTTTTATAGCGCATAGCGCTTTTAACCAAGCCCTATATCAATATTGCGTGTGTGACCAATTGAAGTTTGATCAAGGGACCTAATTCAAGACGTAGTCTATTATGGCTCCCTCAAAAGGAAATTGTCAACACTAAGTGTAGGTTCAAGCCTGGAACGCATCTACACCCATTACACAATATAATGTTGCCCATACCTTAATACACTATTTTGATATTGTAAGGTTTTAAATTTTTGTGGGGAATTGTTAGAATTCGCTTTTATTTTTATTTACAAACTATTTAATTAAAGCTTTAAAACTTTAATTTATTTTCTTTATTTATTCTAGTCAATGTAACCTATCGTATTAAACCTTGTCATAATTTTATTCATATGTTTTTAACCCCCTTGCTATTTATTGTGTGTGTAACCCCTAGTCTTCTTCTACTATAAAAGAAGACCACTCCTACCATGGAGAACACATACATCAAGACATATGCTCGATATTTTATATGCTCTTATATTCTCTATAATTTTGGTTTTTAGACAACTTGATCGGGTTAGTTCAACAGCCCTCCTGTGGACGCATAAATTAGAAAAGACAACGCTGCGAACCTTGGGCCTTATCTTGGAGGGTTTATCGTTCATTGGAATCAGCGCGTGGGGAGACGATAAAGCCTTTAGAACAGCGATTTTGTCACTACTCTCACATGTCAGCGTGAATTTAATTCTCTATATCTTGAAATATTTAAAAGTTTGTTTATATATATATATATAGGGAGCCGGTCCACATCTACTGGTGGAGAAATAATTATTTCTCCACCGGTGATTTGGCTGTTCACTAGAGGTTGTGAACGGCTCAAATTGAATATTTTGTACACTAACCACTACACCCAGTAGCAGTTATGGGCCCACTAGGGCCGAAGGTATCTTAAATAACTAAGGAATCTAGGAAATAGGCTAACCACTACTAAGAGTAACGGTTAGCTAGAGAGTTGGAGATCTCCACCGGTAGATGTGGATCTGCATAAATATACATATGTGTGTGCGCGTGCGCTTGCTTGCTTATAATATGCTTATTTGGCGTGCCTAATATATTTATTTAGCCATAAGTTTTGATAATTTTCAATTACATGCTTTAGTCATATTTTTATGATTAATTGTTAAGTGAAGTTAACATAGCAAATCCAAGCTATAATTCCAACATAACATACATGTACTGAAGAAAAAACGACATACCTAGGAACATAACTGAGTCATTCACCGATGGGCTAGGGAATTCAGATCTAAATAATAGCTAGAGTTAATTGAACCCATGAGGTTAAGGTCACCGGTAAGATGGTACAGAGATCTGAAGTGACTGTGAATTACAACGGAATCCTAAAGTTGTTAGACTACTGTTTCATATGATTCAATCTTTTCAAAACCCAGCGGGCTCATTGACCACGAACCCACCTTACACAACCAGTGCTATATCAAGCAATCTAGAAATTAAAGCATTGGCACTGTCACTGCCCAAGTCAACAGTTCAAGTGTTTTGAACTTAAAAGGGCATCTCTATAAAGAGCAAAAGCATCAAATATCAAACTACTTCATGATTAGCATGTTCTCCATAAATACTTTTGATGCATTTACCACAAGGCATGTCAGGAAGAGAGAAGCAATAGTGTACATACAGAAGTTGGTCAAGACAAGCTTTTCCAACAACTCTGGATGCATCATATTTTCTGCAGAAATCAGAGTCTTTAACCAAGACATGACGTAAGGAGGACGGGATGCAAGAGGATGAGCGGCCGCAAGCAATGCCCCTAATGGAACAACTGGAACATTAAAAACTTGAGCAGGATCTGCCTGTACCATTGTAACCAAGGTCAGCTTCTAATTTTTACCCAGTTAGAGATTGACAGCTGCCTTAGCGAAACAGCATATTGTATGAAAAGAAATGATGTTTCATGTACGTCACCAGGGGTAAGATAAATCTTAATGATGATTTCGAAGAAGTGTAGTCAAGTGATGATGCCAGCGTAACTACTGATGCCAACTTAGAGTCCCCTCCTCTGCAACCTAACAAAATACAGATTTAAGTACATTGCTAGTAAATTTGCTAAGTACAAGAACTTAACGTTTTAATGACATGACTTTCATTCAACAGAAAAAGGATACACACATTCATGCACGCAATTATCTTAATCTGTCACGTGTAAAGCGTCATGGAGGTCATGGATGCACCTTGATACAACGGTAAGCTGGTCTATTGTAACTTCGAGGTCACGTGTTTGAAAGGCTGCAATAGCCTCGCTATTTCCATTCAGTAGGGTTAAGAGAATTTTCAGCATTGATCAACTATTTAATTAAAATAAGAATTATAGAAGGAAAAAGCAAACAGGCCAAATTATTTCTAGAATGACAAGTTTTTTCACAACTTCCACATGCCCAAACTCTTAAAAGAAGTGATCACATGCCGTAAGAGAACAAGACAGCTTTGTAGTTCCTCCTTAATGAGTGGAATAGGTGATGTACATGAGCACTATCCACACAGGACCAGTGAATTGTAGTTTTCCCCATTTAACATTCACTGGACACAAATATAATTTAGACTAATTTGTTCGAAGATTCATGCACTTAACACCTTTATCGTTCGATCTTATAACCTATTCTGATGAGAACATTTAACACCTTCCTCATTGGATCAAAGCCTAAGGGTCTTCTCTTTACTGCCTTGCTATTGGTGACAGTATAAGTGGCAGTTGATAACGCCTTGAGGCAGTTTCCAGTGACATCCTATACAATAAATAGATTAGGCACGTCAAAAGACTGAAGTATGAGCAGACTTGTGTTCAGGTCTGGACACAGACTTTCTTGGGCCTACCTCCTTATTAAGAAGACTACTGCAGTTTCATTTCGCATCAGAAATACTTCTGACAAATGACAATAAGATCATCTAAAAGTTAAATTTCAACCCATTCCAAGGATATTCTAATGCAAAACCAAATTTACTCCTCCTCCAACTCTGGACAGATTATAGCTAGTGTTCATCCTCCATCTAGCAAATCCTTCTCTTCTTCTTTTTAATCTCTATAACGAATGACCAACTTCTCAAACTGATGATTCAGCTCATTCAAATATTGCTCCCAAACTAACTCTAAACTACCATGCATCTCCAATAAATAACCTTCTGATTAGCCAAATTGGTGAATTTGCACGTAAAAAGTATCTGACTAAGCAATCATCCACATATCAAAGATGGGACAGAAAACTTATCCCCACTATCATTCAGGAAGTCATTTTGAGTTTCCCTTGCTACCAGTAATATTATTCTACCACATAGCAGAGGTGTTATCATATATTCCCTCCGTCCACAAATAACTGTCCTACTTTCTGTTTTAGGATGTCTACAACTATTGTCCACTTTAAAATGTCAAGCATCTTTAATGTCATTTTTCCATTTATTTTTATGCCCCTTCATCTTAAACATTAGTTACTGCCAACCATACAAAAGTATTGCATCACACGCTGCTAATAGGTGTCTCTACGGAATGACAACGACCAGAAGTTATGAGTCAAAGAGGACAATTATTTGTAGATGGAGGGAGCCATATATGAGATTGATGGTTGGTTCTTTCACTTTCTAAGTTACTGGCTCCGACTTGAAAAAGTCGAAGGGATTTAAGTTAAGGATTCAACCGTACCCTGGTTGCTTTTTCCTTTTTATCTCCCTCCAGGCACCTTTCTAGCGGGTCAAGGTGCTCCAAAGCTTCAATATTATGCTATAAAGTCTGCATATTATAATCAAACTTTCTCCCTCAGTATAACCAGGGTGATCATATTGCACTCATTGCCGATAACGAATGATGAGGGTAAAATATCATCAGCCATTACATTCTGCAAGGTTAATATCCATAAAAGCAAGCTCATCAATTCAGGTTCAAAATGATGATTCGCTTGTATGTAGAAACATAAAGCTATGAAGAGGACAACGATTAGGCCCTAGTTGTTTTCTTAGATGCATTTCAACCTGCAGCCTGCAAACTAACTTGTATGTTCTTTGGTATGAATAAAAGACTAAATATGCTCTTACTCAAATAATTATCATGCTGAAAGAAATTGTCAGAGTGCCAGAAAATAAACTAGGTTAGGAAAAAGCGCCATCACCAAACTTCTGAATTCAGCTCTCTAAATTAGTAGGGAGTCTTGTAATTGACAACAGGAGTGCAACTGGCAACAAAACCGTCAATACTAAAGTAGCATATGGCGTGTGTGCAATACGCGAAATGGCAGTGGATACTGAATACATAGCCATTGCTTCACACATGCATTTCAATCCAGGTAGAGTTACTAGAAGGCCATACGACAAAATATCACATGAAGTAACAGATTTAATCAGATCACTTTAAAAATTGCACGAATAAACCTTGAAAGGGATTGCAACACTGATGTAATTCTCCGATCTGTCTATGATGCAATAACCCTCAAGTCATACCTAAAGGAAATAATTCACTTTCCTAGCATTCTTCATATATACGATCCATTTGTTTTCCAAGTAACATTCTTTTCAGGCATTATGTATGGGCTCTAAGACTGGGTTTCTCAGAGCAAAATGTACAGAGATGCCAACATCTCAGAAAGACTCATAGACACAAATAACACAAGGCAACACCGTTAGAGGAAAAAAAAAAAAAAAGAAAGCGAGAGGCGTAATACCTACAATTTGACATACGCACACAATATATGTATGCTACAAGCACTTGTCTAAAAAGAATATGTATGCTGCAATTACATGAAAGCAGAAAGTGAAGCTGTGGCCTGACGTCATACCATTTTGAGAGAGCATCGCATACAGCAAGATACCTCCCATGGAATGACCAATTGCAAGCAACTTGTCATCCTTTGGTTTGCATTGCATTCTTATGTAGTCCATCTAAATTCGTAGAATAGGTAGAATGAGTAAAGGTAAGCCTGGTGAATTTGTAATTTCTAACTATAAATATCAAAGGGGATAAACCACTTTACTCATATCTGAAGCAATTATTAAAAAGGAGATGTCACCACACCGCAGCAGGGACATCCGCTTCCAGATAGTGATCGAAGTCCCAGTTATACTTCACAATCAGGTCAAGCCGTTTCTGGAAATCTTCAATTACAGTAGAACAATGAACTAGTAAGTCAAGAAACGGTCGAGAAACTGATCGTTGACCTTCTTCAACAATATTTGCAAGCCTTTGACTCAAATCCTTGATTTGACCAGCAAGATCAGAATTTTGCCTTGCTTCAGATGTCCCTGAAAATCCAACTTCACTCGGTAAAGTGGTCATACATTATCCAAAATCTCTAGAAATTTGCAACTGTAGTCCTTGATGGAGCCCCAGGGTTTTTCTACTGCATATACCAGTTTCTCTCCTGTGACTTACCAGGTTTAGTTGACACTTCTCTCCTCTTTTTCGCAGAAGAGACCTCAGATTCCACAAGAGAATCAGACATGTCTTCTCCAGAGTATGCACTATTTGCCTTGATTTTGGTAGCTAAATCAATCTTCTGAGAATTAGGAGCGATAGGCAGCTTCACTTCCCTAGAATCAACTTCAGCACTCAACCCAGCACCTCGAAATTCGAGAACCCATGTATCAAATCCTTGGCTTGACATGTAACGTGCAAAAGAAGACTGCAAACAATTCACGTTCAACAACAAGGCCTAAAAAGTAAGGATGGGCAACAGAATGGGAGGAAAAAAGAAAGGAAGCTAACAATTGCGAGAACAGTGGTGGTGAATCCTCCAGTCGAGCTGGTCAATCAACCAATTTGATTTTAAGAAACTATATGAATTACTAGTAGGTTAAGTGATGGATTTCTCAAGAATGAAGAGATAAAGGTGTACTATAGTCCTTGACCCCCTTGAATCTGTTGGAAATCATACACTGTCATTGATCTTTCATCACCTTAGCGCGTTCTTCTGGCTCGCTACTGGGAGAAACAAAGGACACTTCTACAGGCAGAAAATATATATATATGCTCTGAAGTCAAAGCGAATCGTGGAACAAAGTAAGCATGAGTCGGATTGAAGTCATCCATTTTATGCATAAATAATCATTGATATTAAATGTACATAACTACAAATCCCCACAACAATATGCCAAATTGCAAGTTCGTACACATACTCTACTATTTCTACGTAAATGTGACTTGCTAGTTTACATAATGACTCACAAGTTTCAGAATTTCAGAAAATAACCACGAAACACTCCCATTTTTTTCATATTTTTTGTAACCTTTGGCTTTTCACCAATTCTGGAAAGAATAGAACTCCACTAGTAACTTCAAATCACACAAGCTTCTTTTTTTTTTTCCTTTACACAAGCCAAACTAGGGCAGTAACAACGAGTCAAGTCGCTGCATACATGTTCCTATTCTATTCTAGAAATTCTACACAGGCCAAAATGTTGAAGCAACGAACTCAAAGTCAAAGGAACTAAGATTTTGGAACTCACTCCAGGAGCAAGATCATAACCAATAGCATTTGTCCCCACTCCAGACAACAGCAGCAGCGGGTGATTCCTTTGAGGCGCCTAACAAAAACAAGCACATCACACAGTACTTCAACAAGAATGTAGGTACATGCATTGGTGGAAAAGGAGTGGAAAAGACCTTAGGAGAAGGCCTGTAGCGCCAGAGGGCGAGCCGCCAGTTGGAATCGCGGACGGAGACGTAGTGTAGCTCGTCGGCCGTACAAATCGACGGCTTGGTGGCGGCGGTTCTATTTTCCGTCCCCGCATTGCTCGGCCGGACAGCTGCCAGCCTCCACTGCGGAGACTTCGACGACGGCGGCGGCGGACGGAGGGAGGGGCGAGGATCGGGCCTAGAGTCCGGACCGAGCGGGTTGAGGTAACAGAATGCGGCCGCCATGTGAATCGCCGACCGGAGATCCGATTGAAATACCGCCATTTTAGTTGCTTGCAGAAAGTTTATTTATCAGTTCCGCTACTCTCATATGCATATGTTGGCATCCCGAACGAGGAAAGTGAAAAGGAAATAAGGTTCAAAAAATCAGGAATTTGCGTGGAGTTTCGTTGTCCAGAAATAAAAAAAAAATAGGCCAGCTCGCTTATCATTCTGATTTTTAGTTTCATAAAGATAACTAAAAAGATTATTTTTATTTTCGAAAATTTTAATCAAACATCACGAAATTATAAAAATACATACATTTCACCTTTTTGGGCCACCTTTAGCAATTGTCAAGGAAAAATTTTGCTAAGATCAGAGGTCAGAACGATAAAAGTATACAATCATATTTTTTAACTAAATACGAGATTGGTGAAAATAAAAATAAAAATAGCAGACGAACATGCCCTACACCTTCCTTAGTTTGGTTTGCACTCCCCGATCTTTCTTCCATCCATTTGTCTTTAAAGACAAAAAAAAAATGATCGCTAAATTGTATTTTTAGCGATCGCCATAAAACATGAGTGCAAAAGCATACGAGAAAATAAAAAAAAATAACCTGTTAATTTTCTCTCTTAAAAGTAATAAAAATATTTAACGACGAATCACTATACAAAAGATTATTGCTATCCTCTTACATCCTGAGTAGCAGCCTTTGAGTTAAATGTCGACAAACAAACAGAAGACAAATTGTGTTGCATACGGCCAACAAGAGACCTTGGTTGCCATGGAAATGAGGTTGACATTGAGAATTTCTCGTGGAGGCCAAGGGGTTGATCGAAGAAAAAGAGAGGGAAATGCGATTAAAGAAGAAGAGAAATGTGAGGCGTCAATCAAAGAAGAAGATGGGACGGTAAGAAGGTGAGAAATTTGTGTGTAATAGTGCTATTAGGGTAGGTTTGCCACTTTTTTTTCTCTTTTTTTTCAGTTTTGGAAATTGGAAAAAAAAAAGTGCGTTTGGTAACCATTTTTTTTTTCCTTCTCCAATTTAAAAAACCAGTTTTTAAACTGAAGAGTAAAAAAAAAACTCCAGAAACTGATTTTTTTTTCACTTTTGGTTTTTCTTTTTGAGACCACCACCACCACCCTCCCACCGCCGACAGCCACCGCCGGCCGCCGGCAGCCACCTCCGGCCGCTGGCGACCATCGCCGGCCACCAACACCGTCGACCACCGCCACCGCAAACCACCCAAAGTCAAAATAAAAAGGGTTACCAAACACAAAAAAAAAAACTCAAAAAAAAAAAGTTATCAAACACCCACTTGTTTTTGTATAAAAAAAAATAAGCTACTTTTTAAAAACTGCTCTTTAAAAACTGAAATAAAAAAAAAATTTATCAAACCAACCCTTACTACACATGTTATATGTATGGGTTTAAGTCTAACCTCAGTTTTCCATTATGGTCTGTTTAGAATCGATTATTTTAAGATTTAAATTTCAAAATTTCAAAATTAGATTAGGAATTCAATTCACTTTCTTTTACTTGGAAAGAAAGGGACTTCAAATCACATAATTCTAATTTTGTATTTAAAGAACAAAGGAAATTGAAAGATAATAATTTTTTAGACAATTATATCATTGACTTACGATAAAAAACAATTGCGCCAAATACAGGGGCGGACCTCCCACCTGACCAAGAGGGGCCATGGCACCCCCCCCCCCCCCTTCTTTTGGGAACCCCCTTTTTTAAAAAAAACTTATTAGTTAATGGAAAAACATACGAAAATGTCATTATATTATAAGATTAATTAATGAGTCTTCTTTTGTTGTATTTTTCATTCTTTGTGCCACCGACCATCATATATTTGTCTTTCTCATTCCCTTACTCTATCTTCATTCTTTTAAATTCTAAAAATTTATATTAAAAATAAATAAAAGTATATCAAAATAAATAAAAAAAATTAGTTAAAATTTTTATTGTACGTTAACTTATACGTTACTATTGTACTCATACAATTGATAATCACATTAATAATACATCTATACATTAAGAGTTAAGCTTCTTTCATGTAAGATAAGTAATTTATTGTTACTAATCTTACCAAGTTAAATAATTCACTATGGATAATAAAATTACTATAGAATTAGTAGTTAAATTGATTTGGGTGAGCAATCTATTTTGCACTTAACTTATTTAATATGAAGACTAATTATAATATGTTTTTGTTTTTTGTGTTTTATGTGAACGTGAACCTTTTAAATATTTTTATGTTAGCCATTAATATTTTTTATGACTTTTTGGCCCCCGCGATTAGACTTTTTGGATCCGTCCCTGGCCAAATAGTTTCAAGTGTGCTAATTCCTCCACGTGGTAGTGGAGGTAGCGGCACCACATAGGGTAGCGGCGTCGACATTGGAAGTGCTGGAATGGTTAGGCGATGGTAATGATGGTGGTGGTAGTGATGATATTGAGGTGTAACGAAGTGTAACTAGTGGTGGTCAAGTGATGCCAATAGTGACGCTAGTGGCAGTAGTGGTGGCAGTAATGTTGGTGGCGACGGCAGCGGCGACTGTGGTAGTGGCAGCAGCAACGATGGTGGTGGTAGTGGTCGTTAAAGTGGTGTGACAGTAGCGGTGGTGCTGCTAGTGGTGGTGGTGTTGGCAGTAATGGCAGCGATAGTAGTGATAATGGCGGTGATAGTGGTGGCGGTAGTAGCAGTAGTAGCAGCGGCGATGGTGGTGGTGGTGGTGGTATTGGCAGTGGTGGCAATAGTGGTGCCGGTGGTGATAGTAAAAGTGATGCAACGGTAGTGACAATGATGACGGTAGTGGTGAGTTCATTGTTGGAGAGATCCAGCAAATAGTAAGATATGTAAATAATTACTTTTGATTCAAGTAAATCCAAATTTCATGAAATCCGATCACTTTTCATTGGATTTCACGCTACAGAAAAAAAAAATTCAGTCAAATCCCATGAAATCTATTTTTCAATTCTTTTTTTTTAATGTTCCAGACAACAAAATTTGAATATTTGAAATGAAATCTCATCAATTCTATTTTTTTAAACTTTCCCCTCTGGTTTTTTGTGGAAAATTAGGGACTGTTTGGTTATCATTTTTCTTTTTTAATTTTGTGATGATGACGAAAAAGTTCATTCTTCGTATACTTTTATACTTTTATAATTATAATTTTTTTCTTTTTGTTTCGAGAAAATCTCACTCAAACAGTGAGAAAGAAGGAAATCACCTTGCTCAAACCATTTTCTATTCAATATTAAGAAAAGACATCACCGCTATTCACTTTTTTGTTATATCCCGCATCGAATGTTCGTTTGTACGAGATTGTTCATATAAGACCTTGTCTATGGTCTTAGAAATACCTATTAGCTAGCCTTTTTAAGGAGACATTGTCATGTGATGGGGCCACAGAGGAGGTGGTTACAAATTTGGTATTAAAGTTAGGTTATATGATCCATATGGGAAATAAGGATCATATGAAGATATGATTGGAACAAGAATTTACGGTATAGGGATATGATCATGATGGGAGGCTGTGAGAGGATAGTTTTACTAGTGTGTAAGATTTAAAGTGGTGCAGCAAAAGCGTAATAGTTTTGTTACAATTGGTGCAACAAGTTTGATTATTGAAATGGTAAAATTCAAGGACAAAATCTTTTATAAGGAGGGGAGGATGTAAGACCCCAAATAATCTATTACAGTTAGTTTACGTTTTAGGTTAGTTTTTTTATTATAGTAAACTCTAAGGTACTTGTGAATAAGTGATATATCGTTAAGAGTCTTATGGGCTATTTTCAAGTTTACAGATCAAGTATTCATTAGTTTTTGTGTCATCGATGAAAGGAGTTTTGTCTTAAAGAGAGATAAAAAAAAAGAAGAAGAAGAAGAAGAACCTAAGACTTTGAAGATTTCACTGTGTACCCGTAATAATTGGTAAGTAATCATAAACTCATTTCGATTATGAGGAGGATTTGTATCAGTTTAGAACTTTGTTTATATAGCTCACAAATTTGAGTTAATTTAATTATTTAGGTTTTGAATTTATTGGAAGTTTGCACAACTTTGCGAAAATTGTTGTGTAATTTGAGGTAAGGGTTTCATATACATATTCACTTCATTAGCATTACGCCTTTCATTAATCTCGTTTCTCCGATCTTGGATCAATGATAAAGTTTGTCTTTTGTCAAAATTGTTAGTTTTTTTTATCAATATATTTACAAGGACACTTTCAAAAGCTGATGTTAAGTTGTGTTGTGCGTGTAATAAGTAACGGTTGTTCTCAATTTTTGTTTTTTGCATCCTTTTTTCTCCAAAATCCTTGCAACTTCTTTTCAAGAGAACAACACCATAGAATTCCCATATTGATGATTCAACTTGCATAGGATTGTATTTTTTTCATTTGATTTTGTGTCGAATATTCAGCATAATTTGGAGTAGTTTGAAATATACATCTTATTCCATTTAAGTTCCTTTTGATACTTTTTTTTTTTAATAGTGAGAACTGTAATTCATATGGCCCGTCGGTACGGGGATTCAAACTCGGGACCTTAAGGTCATTCCTCAAGGCCTTTTGCCACTCCACCACCACTCGGTGTTTGATACTTTGTTGTGTATGGCTATTATGCCTCTGAGATTCAGTTGTGTTGAACTGGACACTTTTGAATTGAACTAATAGTAGAAACCTTCACATACTTAGATAACGTGATGTCATGATATGACCTAGCAATTGCTATCCGTATGCAAATTTTTAACTTTGAACCTTCGCGTGCATAGATGAACGTGCTCCACACTTACGAATTACGTGGTTATATTATATTTGATTATTAATTCAATTATGTGAATATGTTCCTTCGACTTTAATATGATCTTTGTTCTGTTAGTATTCTCAAATAAGAATATTACAGTGCTAAGATTATTTATCGTCTTTACACCTCCGATTTTGATTATATGAATTTTTATTTTTGAGTCAGTTATATGTTCTTAAATACCTACATTGTGCCCTATGGGTACGTATGTGTTATCTCTGCTGAGTTTTGTGCTCATTTCCCCCTCATCCTCCCATTTCAATTAAGTTGATATGGTTTTCAAAGAGGTTAATAAATATGGAAAATCTTGGAGTTTTTACTTTACTTCAAGGATTTTATTTTGGCTTTGGAAAATAAGAACATTGTAATATTCAATGAATTCATTTAGGAACCCCTTCCTGGGTAATCTTTATTTGTATTTAGACTTCCGCTGCAATTACCATGATTGGTGGATAATATGAGTGCTTTGATTTGTATTATGTTTTAAAGCTCTGAAAATCTCTTTGAGGTTAAGTATTTCTGTAAATACTTTGACATTACATTTCTAATAAGCAGGAACATTTTAAAATTAGTGTGTAAAGGCCCTTTTCCATAGCGGTGGCGTGACAAATTTTGATATAAGACTCCAAATAATCTAGTATAAACTTTTTTATATTTTAGGTTACTTTTATAATTTTAGTAACCTCTTGCGTACCTTTGAACAAGTGATATCGCTAAGTATCTTCTAGGTTATTTACCTAGTTTGAAGAAATAATTATTAATTAATTTATGTTTTACTGATTAAAAGAGTTTGGTCTTGAGGACTGTCTATAATTAGTAAGTAATTCTAAACTGAGTTTGATTATGAGGAGGCTTTGAATCAATTTAAAACCCCGTTTATAAAGCATATATACAAATGACTTAATTCAATTATTTAAAGTTTGAATTTACTGGAGGTTTGCGCAATTTTGCGAAGATTGTTACGTACTTTAGGTAAGGGTTTCATGTACATATCCACTTCATTAGCAGTATATTTTTTATTAATCTCGTTTCTCCAATTTTGGATCAATGACAATGTTTGTCTTTCATCAAAATTGTCAATATTTGATAATCATATTTGCAAGGACACCTTCAAAAGCTGATGTTAACTTCTCAGAGGTGCTGTGCGTGTAATCAATCATGGCTGTCCCAGTTCTTAGTTTAAGTTCTTTTGTCTCCTAAATACTTGCAACTTCTTTTCAACACAACAATTCATACGAATTCCGTGTTGATGATTCAACTTGCATCGGATCTGTATCTTTTTCCACTGGGTTTTATGTCCAATATTCAGCATACTTTGAAATCCTATGAAATATTCATCTTATTCCATCCGAATTGTTTATGATACTTTGTTGTGTCTGACAATTATACTTTTGAGATACTTTTATATCCATTGGACTCTTTTGAATTGAACTAATATTTATAATTCTCACGTGCTTAGGTTAACGTGATGCCATGCTATGATATAGCAATTACTATCATTACGTAAACTTCTAACTTTGAACCTTCGCGTACTTAGATTAACGATATTTACATTCACATATTACATTATTGTGCCGTATTTGATTATAGTTTAACTAATCAAATATGCTCATTTGACTTTGATATGATCTTTGTTAGGTCAGCATGTTCAAATAAGAATATTGTCGTGTTAAGATTATTTATCGTGTTTGCACCTTCGATTTTGATTTTTGATATACCGTTTTTTTGCTCAGCCATATGCTGTTGAATACCTATATTATGCTCCGTAGGTGTTCAGGTGTTATCTTTACTGAGCTTTATGCTCATTCTCCCTTTCTCCTCCCATTTCAGGTAATTAAGAGCTGATATGGTTTACAAAGAGTCAAAGAGGTTAATAGTTGTGGACGAGTTTGAAGCTTTTACTTTGCTTTAAGGCTTTTATGTTGTCTTTGGAGAATGATAATATTTTTAGTATATTATGAATATTAGTTGGATTTGGGAACCCCATTCGGTTAATGTTTATTTTTAGTTAGGCTTTCGCTGCAGACATCAAGATTGGTGGTTAATACGAGTGCTTTGATCTGTATTATATTTTACAGCTCTAAGTAACTATTCGATGCTAAGTATTTTTGTAAATGATTTGTCATTACATTTCTCCTAAGTAGAAATGTTTGAGATTAGTATGCGAAGGTCTACATCCGGGTTGGGGACGTTACAAATTTGGTATCAAAGCCGACTTTTCTAAAGCTCGAGCTAGCCTATCCAATCGAATTGCCTATGGTTGGAAAAAAAACGAAGGCAAGCCCAGATACATCACACATCAAGAGAATGGTTGAGGCAATAATCAGTGAGTGGGGTATATCACACGTTGGCTAAATAGGAAGCTTTTGGACTAATTGTAATAGGCCTAAGCAAGGATACGAAAGCATAAGGAGGAAATATTGTGCAGCATCAAATTTGTGATAATATGAGATTGCCCTCATATAACCTTGCCTATGATCTTAGAAATATCTATTTGCTAGCCATTTTGAGGAAGACAATGCCCTGTGGTGAGGTGATAAACCGGGTCGTTACAATTTTATCCTTACCTTCACATTACCATTACAATCATTCTCTCTCTCTCTTCCTTTCTCACATTAAAACATACCTTTACACTCATAAATAGTAATGCCAAGATGGGAAAATATGGACCAAAATATTTTTGAAAATGGTAAATTTACGTGATTTAGCCCAAAAAAGTGACTGAACATAGAATGAAAATGGTATAAATAAAGTACTCAAAAATATAACCAGAGAAAGTTGGCCAAAATTGTTTAGAAACCATAGCATGCAACGATGACTTGTAAGACAGAAAATTAGTGACCACTGGGCAATGTTCTGCCGGAGGAATAACTGTTCCCGGGGGTGGGGTGGGTTATACGGGCATAAATGTAGAACTGTAATAGTGACGGATAGGCCATGGGCTTGATTTTTGGGGATCATGTTAGAATCTTTTCAAGACCCTAATTTATTCAATAAGATAACTACCTATTGTAGTTGACTTAATTAGTTTGACGAGGAATACCATGGTTCATCCATTGATTAAGAGTTTATCTCGAGTATATCCGATAGTGCTATCTTTTAAAATTGTTTTTGCTTTGGCCTTTTTTTTTTTTTTTTCCGGAGTGAACGAGAGAAGTTGAAAAAAGAAATCAAAGGCGTAAAAAGAATTCTACAATGCAGTGAATGGTGGAACTTCATGTTTTAGCGCCTTCCTACTACAGTTTATTGTAGTGTAACCACTTTCTTTTTTACCTGATTGAATGAGACCAAATTAAAAAATAGAAGACCGAAGACCTTGTAATATTCATGTTTCATTCTAGAATAATTAGTAGGAAAATACTGACTTATTTAAGTATTTTCAAATGCTTTGCATTACAAATTAAAAAAAAATTATGCACACACTACTGAGTTAAAATTTTCCTTTCAAATAGCAATTAAGGGCAATGTTTGGGCATATCCAATAGCAAATTTACTTAGTAACATAAACTGCCACCCAAAGCGGCCCATGGCTCTCACCACTGTTTCTGTGGGAGCTAGGGATTTGATGCAATCTTTTGCATCTTCTCGCCTCTGGCTACTCCTTAATTTGATAATCCCAAATACGAATAGTCCTTATGTTTATTGTACTTTCCTCCAAGGCCATGTGGACCATTTTTCAAGACCATCCGTTCGGATGCGTTGTCTTAGCTGTTCAGGGATATCCGTTCGGGTATTGCCTTAGATTGTAATGGGTAATGTATTTTAATAAAATTTGCTTAGAAAACAAAAACTTAGTTTTCATTTGAATCTATATGGACTCTATGAATTTTGGGGGTTTGCGTGTACAATATAGTGGCATGATAAAACATGGCCTAGAAAAGCTAGTATCCAATAGTAAATAAATGTCTATTAAAAGATGCTTCTTTTTTGCGACAGTTTTTAACTACGATATACTTTTAAACTTTTAACGCGCTTAAAAAGTGTCCTTGTTTTTACGACTGTTTGGGACGGTTTCACCGATGCCTCGAATAAGCGCCCCTTGACAAGAAGTGGCATTATAGCTTTTCATGTCTAAAAAGTAGGGGTGCAATTTGGGCCAGACAAACCGTGGACAACCCGTGTCAGCCCGCAAAAAAATGGGCATGGACTTACTTTTGTAGTGACCATGGTGGACATGGGCTCAAAATTTTGAACCCGTAAAAAATATGGGCTGGACATGGGCAAAGGTTTCTACAAGCCCGTCCAGCCCGTGGGAAAACCAGCCCGTCTAACTATTATATATATATATATATATATATATATATATATATATATTCATGTTACAATATATTTATTTTATTTCCTTTAGTCATTAAAATTCGTGGATCACATAAGTTTATGCAATCTCGACCGTCAAACACGTAGCCCAATATAATACAATTTCTTTTTTTTACTTTCTGAACTCTTTGCCCCCACTTCAACAAAGTCAAAGCCTCAAAGCCAAAGGTACACTCATATTCTTGTCTTATTTTTCTGAACCAGGTTGAGCGACAATTCCACTATTCGTTCATGTTTAGAGATCTTTGAAGACTTTACTTTTCCTACTTTATTTCTTATTATAGGATTAGAGACTCTTGGCTTTTTTTTTCTCTTATTTTGTCCCAAATATTTGTTTTGATGCTTATATTTAACTTCATTTAGAAATTTTAATGTATATTTTTTTATTATCATGAATAAATATTAGAGTTGGATGATCAATGATATGTTTCGAAATCGTTTAAAAAAAAAAGAATTGTAACCATGGATAACCTATGGACAGCCCGCGTCCAGCCCGTGTCTACCAAAATTTTGATGGGCTTGGTGTGGACACATATTATTTGGCCCGTAGATGGGCTGGGCTGGATATGGGCACGACTTTTAGAGAGTGGGCTAGTCATGGTTTAACCCTTGGGCCCGTCCAGCCCGCACAAGTTGCACCCCTGCTAAAAGGGCGTTTTTTGGCATCCTCTCTTGGTGTTAAAAAATGAGGAGTTCTCTCTTATACGATGAAATTGATGAGTAGATCAAACAGAACAAGTTTGCAATTACTAAGAACCACCAATGGTTTTTTATTGAAGACTGATGCAGGAGGATTGCCAGCAGACCTATAGTCTCTTCTTTAGTGCTGCCTGAAATGTAATTAGCGAGAGGATATGATCTGCTACTCGGTCGGTTCTGCATGTTGATGTGCTGAAGCCTGTGATAACAATACGGCGTGGGCTGAGGTCATAGTTTGGTACTGAGGAGGCAGTTGTGCAGTCGGATGTTGTGTGTAGTACACCTGGTCATGTGTGGGCTGAGCATATTCGTAACCATAACTTGAAGCAGGGGGATGTGATGGATGAGGCATCTGAGAGAAACCAACATACTGGGGCTGGACCTGACTTGACGGAACTTGGACCAGGCTCCCGTTTGCTGCTGTTCTGTATACACCTGCAGTAGCCATTTCAGGTATGGGTGGGCTAGCTGTTTTGGTTGGATAGAGGGGTGGAGTTGTTAAAGCAGGACTGGAAGCCATGATGGTGGTATCAGACATACTTGGCTGTATGCCATGGTTGTAGTTATTAGATTGTGTCTGTGCGACTGGCAGGAAGTACATGGGGTACTGCTGATCGGTCTGTTGGTGGTGCGATGGAGGAGCATACATAGGGTAGTAAGATGAGACCGGCACAGCGCCCGTCATCGGCTGGCGGACGTAACGCGTGCTGGCATGGAAGTATTGTTGTTGTTGTTGCTGCTGAAGATTTTGCTGCGGATGCAGCATGTAGACTGAATCCTGAACTTGCTGTACCTGGATTTGAGCGTTCAGGTCTGAAATACTACTGCCAGGATTACTTACACCAGCAGGAGCTCTAATTTGATCTTGCTGGTAAACCATTTGTTTCGAAAGAGAAGTCCCAGATGCTACACTACTATCACTGTAACCAGAGAAGCAAACCATTAAAAAATTACCAGAGAGCAAACCATTAAAAAGTTACACAAACCACCAAATCAATAAAGAAAATTAACAAAAACATTGGCATATACATAACCAGGTAGAAATATCATCTACTTGATTTTGAAGTACCAGTCCCACATTTGTGGTGGCTACCGTGTAAACTATCCTATTGCTTTCCAGAAAAACAGGTATAATCACCATCTCACACAATAGATTCGTTTTCGAACTCAAGGACCACATTTCCTCCCTGGAGAGCAGGGTTCGATTCCCCCCTCCATAGTGCAGTTAATAAAAGAAAGATAGCGTTAGACTAGATGAAGCTTAATATCAAAGCTAAACAGAGGAAGATAAAGGAGAGTTAAACAAAGAAAATCGGTTACAGACAAATAGATGAATCATACTTACTAGAATAAAGCTTTTAAAGAAAACAGTTGAAATGGCGCAGGGCTTTTTTTATTACGCAAGTTACACAAAATATACCTGAGGTTTACCTGAATTACACTAACTTTGATAATTACTCTCCACTCCTTGAGATTTGTACCCCATTTCACAGAGCTACACACATTTAACAGAATGACGAACTCCGCTAAAAGATTCCCTTATGCTCCATTGTCTGGTCTTTCTATACCCAAAATACCCTCAATCCCCCAACACACTCTGCCTATCTGTATGCCAAGATCCATTTCAGGAACCCATCGTAACCGACAAGCCTTCAGATAGATAGAACCTGGCTTACCCACACACACACCCCCCGCGCCGGCGAACACACAGAGACAAACACGGAAATAGCCAAACACAAATCAACAATAACAACATAACACGGAAAACACACCACCGAATGAAAGCCAAATCTGGACCACCCATTGACAGTGGACGGTGGCCCTCGACGTGCGACCATCAGTGGATGGTGGCCGTTAGTAGGGATGACAATTAAATCCGCATCCGGCGGATCTCCGCCCCGATCCGATAGGAACGGGCTATTTTGACTTTGATAGGGTCATGGGGTGGGTATGATATTTTTTAAAAATATCCACAGTGGGTTAGGGTCGGGTATGGTATCCTGTCCAATCCGACCAGCCCCGTAACCCGTAACCGCCCCGGTATACTTACCCTATACATCACTTAATCTTAGCCGTCCATCCTATAATATATATGTGTGTGTGTGTGTGTGTTTTCCTACCAAACCCTAGAATTTTATCTTCTCACTACTCAATCACTCTTTGCATACTTACCTCTTACCACGCCGGCAGCTGCTGCCACGTTCTCTCCCTCTCTGAGATTCTGCCGACGGCTCCACGGCCGGTTGCCACTGCCTCCTCCTTCTCTTCCTCTCCCTTGCACCGTTGGCCACACCTTTCTTCCCATAATACCGACTCTGCCGACAACTCCACTGCACGGTCGCAACCAGTGAAACCGCGTCCATCGCTCCACCAACAGCCGCTGTTGCCTCTTTCTTATCTATGATTCAAATCTTGGATCCAAGGTTAGCTATATTCTTCTTATCATTTATTTCATTTTCCAATTCCAGTGTCTCATTTTCTTGACCACCTGTTCTTGATTTTTTTAACGATCTTTCCACTTTGTAACTGGCCTAGTGTCTTTAAGTAAACTAGCCCAGAGTCCCGTGCCAAGCACAAGACGATTTATTAACAGTAATTTATTTTAATAGTTTTGAAATGCCTAATAAAATATATTGCACAATTTTATAATTTTATGGTTATTTCACCAAAGGTAGTTACTTTAATTTTTGGCTTGAAACTTTCTTGTAATAAAATAAATTAACTCTTCTAGTAAAATATCAATAAGTAATGTCCTTGTGCATATTTGCTAATTATGATTTGGTAATTATATAAATGAAGAAAAATTAAAAGTTTGTTTAATACACAAAAAAAAAGTCAATTTTATTGATAAAAATATGCTAAGAATGCATTGAGGTCAATTTGCTATTGCACAAAATATTTTTATTATTTCCTAAGTATCTTTTAAAAATAATTTATACATTTCAATAGGCTGTCCATAACATTAATTATACATCAGTTTAATTTTGATAGAAAAAATTTTGGTCCATATATTTGTTTATAGCATGTGATTTATAAAAGTTAATTAACACGACTAATTAAGTAAGGATGATGTGGCGTTTTTAGAAAGCAAATGTAATCCACTAACTAAGTATACAGAGAAAATAGTTATCAGTGCATGAAGTATTTATATAAAGTTTAAAAATTTTAACCAACATGACTATTTATGATAGCTCAAAACCTCGTGGTAAAGAAATTGTTGAACAAAATTTAACCTTATTCAGAAATTATACAATAAACATGCTTACTAAGTAAAATTGATATTCAGATATAATAATAAGGTTTTCATTCTAAGTTTTAGTCAACATTCATTAAAACATAACTAATATATTTTTTGATTTTATAAGCAATTCTATTCAGAATTATAAAAGATAACATAAAATCATAAATGGTTTATAGAATGCTTAAGAATTTAATTATTCACAATAAAAATACCATATATAGAAAAAAATTGGTTCAAAACTTTTCCAACATAAAATTAGTTGAATTTAAGAAATGCTCGCATAATAAGATTTTAAATTTATACTTTTTTTTAATATATCTCATATAGAATCTGCATATCATGGTATTTCTACATTTAACCAATGCGACCAAATAGGATAGAGCAAAACCTTAGAGTAAGGAAATTATTGACCAAAATGTTTAACCAACCTATTTATCAAGCTAGATTCATATTTGAATTTACAGAAAACTTAAATATGAATCTGAAGTAGTACCTAATTTTTCTTATTAAATCTCTTAAGTAATTTTTGTTTTACAGGTTAGTATTTCTTGTTAGAGAGCTTTTTTGATCTATAATATTCAAATAAAGTCATAATAGGTTACTAAATTGGTTAGAAAATTTTGAATGTTTTGAATTCATTTTGAAATTGCATAAGGCTTATTATTTAAATGTTTACTATATTTGCCGATTTTGATTTATTACAAAATTAAGGACCCGTTCAAAATATTGTTTGGAGATCTTTTGCAACATTAATATATTTAACATTATTTTTAACTCTTATTCTATTAGGAATACAATGCAATGAAGTATTACGAGCTATGATTGCATTTCTCGCCTCAGTTATTAGATATTATAACTCAGGATCCCGAGTCAAGCTCGAGTAAGTTAGTAAAAATATTTTTAAAAGCTAAAAGTGTATCAATGCATACCACATTTCAAGAAACAAAAAGAGATTAACAACTTAGGGGGAAAAATATACTTTTGTTAAAACTATAATTGTTGGTAAGAAATTTTTAATACTTTACTTATAAAAGTTTCAAGTAACTTTTCAAGACAATATTATAATTAAGTTTTTTAGTGGTCCAACATGTACCCTTTCAAAATCAAGTCCCTTAATTTGAACAGTTAGGTTAAGAATTCTTTATCTTTGGAATCGTAATGTCATAGTCTATTCTTATCTTCTTCACGAATCATTATTTTAAGATATCACCAACTTATTAAAATACGAACATGATATCCAGTAGAATATTTTTTCGTCTCATATACATTTAAAATTAGAGTCTTGATTAGTTGGTCATGTAATTGTTACACAATATTCGCATAGGTATATATGTTTGCTTTATATTCTCTGAACTGTAAGTTTAAAGAATAATAAGTAAATTGTGTTACAGTATCATTGCTAAATTTTTGCGTTCTTTAAGCTTTTCTTTTATATCGTCATGCGGTACTGTAACACAATGTACTCATTATTCTTTCAACTTATAGTTCAAAGGATCTAAAACAAACATATATGCGTATACAAATATTACGCAAGAATTACATGACAATCTAATCAAGGTTTTTATAGTCAAAATCAAAGCCTAATGCGTAAATATATGGTTGTAGCATAGAGTTTAAACGTTGTACAATTGATTTTCTAGATTTATAAGGTTTACAAATATCGCGACAATTATACCATGAATTTGTTCAACAATAAATCATGGTAAAGAGATTGATTGTTTTCTAAATCCTTATATATGAGATATAACCAGTTTGGTGGTTGTGAGGTTTTATTTAAAAATATTGACTTATACTTCGTTTATTAAATCTATATATCACATTATTCATATTTAACGATGACTATCTTATATATATTACGTATATGTCTATATATATGAATAATGATAGTACATTTAACTCAATTAGAACGTCATTTTTTCGGTATATGAATTTTTATATTGACATTAAAGAGTGGTTTTAAGAATACAATAGTCAAAATTAAGTCATAATAAGTAGCGTATTGATTAGGTTGAGTTCTAAAATGTTTAAAATTAAATTATACAACCCTCATTATTCTTGTGAAATTAATCAAATATAAAAATAAGGTACCTATCAATATTCAAATCAATTGTTAGATCATTTTTTTTTCTAAGTCTCATAAGTTATTTAATCTAAATTGTAACATTAATTTTTTTCTACATAAAGAATATTATAGTTTTTATGTTCATATTAGAGAGTGGTTTTGAAAATACAATAATCATAATAAGTTAGTATAATGATTATGTTAAGTTTTAAAATGATTAGAATTAGCTTTCGAATTACATAGAGCTTATAGAAAAATCTCATTACTCCTGCAAAATTAATTAGTTATAAAAATAAGAATCCTATATCAAAATTTAAATTTAATTTTTAAAAAAGACTTTTAACAACATAATTGTCAAAATGAAGTCTTAATAGATTAGTATATTGATTAGGTGGAGTTTTATAATGATTAGAAAGTAGTTTTGAAGATACAATAATCAATATTAAGTCCTAATAAGTTAATATAATGATAAGGTTGAGTTTTAGAATGATAAGAATTAGTTTTTGAATTTTAAGGACAAAATTATCAAAACGAAGTCTTAATAGATTAGCACATTGATTAGGTAGAATTTTAGAATGATTAGAATTAGTTTTTAAATTAAATAAGACATACTAATATAGAAGTTAAATTGTCAACAAGAAGTCATAATAGATTAGGATATTGCTTAAGTAGAATTTTAGAATGATTAGAATTACTTTTTTAAATTATATAAGACATATTAATATAGAAGTTAATTAATCTTAAAATAAGGATACGATGACGTGTCATAAAAAGAAGCGATGATGTGTCGTGTAAAGAAGTTATCAATACTTTTCTTGCTTCGCTTATTATATATTATTATTATATAGATTTTAGAATCTTTGCAATTATTACATGAATTTCCTCCCATATAATAGATTCTTCATACTGAATGTCTAGGAATTCAGTTCAGTATTCTGTATATAAAGAGTCTATGCTTTAGCAAGTATAAAGAGAAGGAGACAGTTAGCCATATTCTTCTTACCCTTAGTGTAATATGACTTAGTAGTTTGTACAAATAGCTATTTTAAAAAAACATCCCTAATACTCTATTGCAATTCTGATTTACTTGGATCTATCAGGATTGGAGGTGTATGGGGCGAGCTAATTTTGCACAAGCGAGGGATTAGGAGTTGAAGAATGTGTTTATACAGAGTAAAAACTGTAGCAGAAGTTGGTGTAGCTAGGATTTGAATTCCAATTTGCACCATGGCTAGACTGAGAATGGTGCTGTAAATAGAATTAACTAGGTGTACAAGCCGTTAACCGTGACTTGCGAGGTGCGAACCTCCATTTGTTCTTTTCATCTTTCATGAGCTATGTCTAATGCACTTCTATCTTAATGCAGAAAATGGCAGCTAATGATGTGCTAGCATATGGTTGTTCTTTACATGCTTAGATAGTGTTTTTGAGGCAAGATATATTGCATGTTATGGTACCACTTGCTACCAATTACTACTACTTGTCAAACTACAATTGTTCTTTAGTCTCTAGCAATAAAGTCCACCACTAACAGAACCTTTAAGCAACAGAAACAAGAACTGCAATATGTGTATATTGTGATGGAATGTGGTACAGACTTTAAGTGATCCCAAAACCAAGCAGAACAGGTCGGGTGGGTTGGTGTGGGTTTTGAGTAATACAGGAAGGGGCGGGCGGATCGGGGCAGGGACGAATTTTCTAAATTTACTTAGGATCAGTTATGGTATTACACATAGATGACCCGGTGGCGGGGCGGGGCAGGGCAAGGTTTCAGGAGTAGTGGGGTGGGTTCGGATTTTATAAGATCCACATTCGACCCGTATCATTGCCATTCCTAGCAGTTGGTGGCCCTTGACGTGCGATCAGCAGTATTGGTTGTGGTGATGTGTGTGTGTGTGTGTGTGTGTTGTGTGTGTGTGTCTCCTGGTGTGTTTGTGAGTTGTGTCAATCTGTGTGGGGTGTGTGTGTGTGTGAGAGAGAGAGAGAGAGACATCCGGTGGAGAAGGAGATTTCTAGGTAAAATTTGTTGACAAGAAATATTATCCTCTTTTCGTTGATTCCGTTAACTCTGTTAACCGAAAAATAAAAAAGTGTAGCTGAGTGTAATTATCAAAGTTAGTAGGAGCTGAGTGTAATTAAAGTAAACCTCATATGTATTTTGTGTAAGGAAAACATTTGGATACTACTCCAGTCGGAGGAATCTTTCTTCTTTCCCCTTTATAATAACAATCAATTATCTCTAAATATTTTTAATGACTTTTATTTAGTACTGCTAAAAAAATGTTGTTAATAATTGTTACTGAAAGTGTCAGAAGAAAAGACACTAGAAATATTTAGCGACTATTAATTGTCACTATACACGAAAATTTAAAGACTATTAATTGTTATTATACATAGAATTAGAGGAAGAATTTTACGATCTGGGTACGAACCAAAGTTTGTTGTCCTTGTAATTTGTCCCTTTTTCTTTTAAAATGACAGGAAGGATGAAAACTATGTCAGGCCTGACATGATGTAGCTAGCTCGAATCTATCAGGCCTGCTCAATAGAGTTGGACACATGACCGTCATCATTAAAGCATATATCAGGCTTGATTTGAAGACAGAAACATATGAGGACTGATTCAGTGATCTGTTACTTTTATATGGCAATCGACAAAGAACCAAAATTTGCCAGTAGTTCCTTGTACCAGGACAAACCATTATGAAACACATCATATATATTAGTTCTATGTTGCCATCCATGATACAGATGATTGGCCCAGACTCCAGAGGCATTGCTACTGTTTTTAGATACCAAAATTTCACCTCTGAATCTAATTACGTTTATTAGCGATAGTTTTGTCAAACCAAGACGGAAAAAAAAAATATATAGAAGCACGAATAGATTGGGAGTACCTTGCTACTGAATCAGGTGATGGAAGATTGTAACCCCCAGCAAGCTTTGAATCTGGGGAAGGTAGATTATAGGCATCATGACCAAACATCCGTTGAACAGGTAGGAGCGGCAAAGGTGGCTTCCGAAACCCGCCTGGTACCCCCTGATCCAACCTCTCCTCTTCACAGAAAACCCGACTCGGATAGTCGCTAAAGCCAGCCGTAGCGTTAACTGTAGCACCCGATTCGATGGATGGAGCAGAAAATGGAACAGTTGTAATAGCAACACTCATCTGTGAGAACTGTTCATCTAGCCCAACCATCTGATCGTCAACATGTACCTGAATCGGTGGCAGATTTGACATGGAAGGTGAAGAAGAACTCGATCCGAATGACGAATTTCTTTCCACATTAGACAAATCGGACATAGTTACTTGCACATCAGACACATTGTTGACCTGCTTGTCAACATCTAAAGTCTCATTTTGAGCCTCTAAGTCGGCACAAGAATCGCTCTTTATGACAATCCCGTCAAGTTCAAGTAAGCCATCGACGGCAGCTGAATCCGAGATTCCTCTAGGAAGAAAACCGGCACCATTAAGGGCATCCACGAACCACGTCTCCGACTTGGCATCGTCAAGCAGTGAGCCCATAGAAGCCGCGGTTTCGGGCTTGGCAAGAAAGAGGAACAAGCGGAGGCGAGAAGGCCTTAGCGACGACGCAGAGGTTGTTCGGTCGTACTCTTCGATCATGTTGTCCAAGTCCTCGTCGGTGGCAACAGAGACAAGGGAGTCAAGGTCCTCGCTGGGGAGCTGGTACTTGAGGGCGAACTGGCGGCCGTGGAGAAGGGTGCGGGAGAGACAGGTGGAGAGGTCGGAGAGAGAGGAGTGGCGGTCCACCACCACGATGCGGGTGTCTCCACCGACATAGCAGAGGGATTTGTCATGTGGGCGTGGGATGATATGGCCGCCGTAGCTGCACATCAGTCGTAGCTTGGCACGTCCCGGGACTAGCGGGAGAGGCTCGTCCCAAGTGTTTGTGTGGCGGGAGCGAGGGGAGGAGTCGGCGGAGTCGGGGTGGTTCAGGGGGCTGGTATTGGTGGCAATGGGGTTCAAGATGGTGGCGGGATGGGGTGGAAGTGGTGGTGGATCCATTGGTGGGGAGGAGGCAGAAACCTTCTTGGTTAGGCCGTGGGATTCACCACCTCTGATGAAATACAAAAAGGAAAACGCCACCCGAAACGCACCAGCTGTTTGTGTGAGTCGATCATGCTGTCATGCACGTGAGTCTACCCTGAAGAAGTGCATGGGGACCTGTGCGTTTTGTACAGATGAGGCTTTGTGCTTCCTTAAGATTTGCGAACTTGTACTAGCTAGCAGTGTGGATTCCCGAGAGAGTGAATTTTGCTGAGGAAGGTAGGTGAATTATTAGAAGCAACGAACGGTAAGAATAATAGAACCTATTATGTTGAACATGAATGTCACTTTGCGTGCGATAATAACGATGATTAGAAATAATAACGGTAAGAAATAATTAGAAATAATAATTAATTACTCTCTCCGTTAATTTTTAATTAGTTGATCGTACTTGACTTGCACACTTTCTTATAAGATATGACTTATATTTTATGAATTTTTCATTCTATCCCAATAAAGAGAGAAAGAGAGAATAAGAAAAGAAAATAAGTCGAGAGAGAGAAAAATAGGTAGGTAGTGTATTAAATGTAGAGAAAGAAATATAATGAAAAAAAGTGTAAGAAGGGTAAATATGAAAAAAAATACCTATAAAATTCTTTTTAATTTAAAAAATGATCAATTTTTTTGGAACAGACAAAAAAAAATATGATCAATTAATTAGGAACGGAGGAGGGAGTATATGGACTTCTTCTCGTTATGGAGAAAACTAAAGGTACCTTGTAAGCTTACGAAGAGAGAAGTCTTGAAAGAATAAGCGCGAGTAGACCGACTCAAAAGCTTAGCGACGAGAGGAGGATGAAATCTCCCGTTAGAGTTTCATGACCTATCTGGTAATTAGCGCAGTGGAGGGAAAATTCTTGTTGTCTTAAGAATTTTGTCGGGGGATACCTTTAAAGTTCTGCTAGGGCTCTAGTCAAACACTTAATTATAGGCGGACAGATGTCATGCTACGATTGGGTGCACATTTTTACCTTCATCGTTTGCTTTCTGCTCCCATGTTCTTGAGACAAGAATTTACAAGGTAACATGTGCCCCTGTAACAGCTGCCGGCTGTCGTGGCTAGTTAGGAAACTGTTTGTGCTCATCTGTCTTTCATTGAGATTCATTCATGCCTTCCCAAGGAATTTATCTGGCTGGTCGAGTAGGGGGTAAGAGCTTGGATGGAGCTCCTTTGCTAGATCGGCTAGCACGCGGAGTAAAGAGTGAAAGCCTTAAAGAAACACTTTTGCTCGGCTGGCCGAGCCAAAAGCTAAATGTCCAGCAAGAACTCGTGTGTGCGTGTGCGCGAGCTGGAGGAGCCGGCAGATTTAAAACCTTACAGGAGAACTGTAAGTAAACAAACCTATTACTGTGACAGCATTCCGTAACTATAAAGCCATATTCCGTACCTACAAACTTTATGCTACAGAGTATCGCTGTCCAAAGTGCATGGCAACATTAAGGGTGGTACGAATTTTCATAACTAATGATAGCAACTAAACGTTTGTAGCAGCAAGAAGTTAGTATATAGGTGGTGGGAACTTTGTAAAATTCAATTGCGACGAAATTTTCGTAGCTACAAAATTTGTCTGTAACCAGTTACTACATTTTTGTAAAGTCAATAGCTGCGGAATATCCATAGCTACATTACAAAGTCTTTAGCCGGTGACTATGTAATTGCTAAAGAAAATTTGAAACTTCATTAGTTAGTTTGTAGTAGTGACAACACTTGCTACATTTGCATAAATTCGTACAATAGCCAGTTTTGAGCTCACAATACTCACAACCCCTGTACATAAATTTGTACAAGCCTAGAATTTTATCCCAATTAACTATTGACATAAAATCTGTAAGTCCGTTAAATTGCTAGCCCCAAGAAGGAAAAGGCCAACATCACACAATTCATCACTTTGTATTACAAACTTACACTAACTACTTAGAATCAACGTCAAAAGGTTTTTACAAAATAATATATTCGTGACTGTCTACGAACCATCCAATCCTTGAGGGGCTCACAAAACTAAAATCATTTTCAACGAGATCCTGCAAGGAAAATCAAATAACAAAGTTCCCAATAATATATATCGTTCTAGAAGCTAGCATGACCATATTTTGGCTATTGGATATTTGCCTAAACTACAACAAAAATTGTTGCAAACATGAGTTCGTTGCTGATTTATACCTATAACTATTGCTAGATTTTGCACACCCTTTCTTCATAATTATGTGCATTTTTTTTGTAGCATGGCCATATATTGCGTGGTATACATAATGAGAGCATACCAAGTCCATTAAAGATCAATAGTTGTTATGATGGAATAAACGTGTAGAAGCGTAAGTTTAATACCAATCCACATCTAGACATGCTGTTTATTTGTCATGACAATAAAATATTTTGTGACCGATAGAGAGCTGACACTATTCTTTAATGAGCAAGTTAAGAAGAATTCCGCAATATCCTTTTATATTTCTATAATACACGATGTTCTTAATTACCTTTGCAAAACTATTTTTTCACACCAAAAATCTCTATATTGATCTCTGAAAAAATCAAAGTTATTTTTATCCTCTATGTCACAATTTAAAATACAAAATCAATACTTTTCAGGTTGAGTTAAGTACTTGATTGACCAGTGTACTATTAGGTAAATTCAACTTTGATCATTTGACATCGATTTGTGTCAAAGTAACTACTAAATTTCAAAAATTCATTTCAATTACGACACTTTGTCAAATTATCCTTACCGTCGGCCCTGCTAAGTTCATTTAGTCAGGGGTATGTCTATCTTTTTACCCTCTTCTTTCTCTCCCTCTCTCTCCCCCCTCCTCTCCTTCTCATTCTTTCCCTCTCCGTCTCACGCACTATCACACACAAACTCCCCACCCACCCACATGCATACACTGTCTCACACACAGACACAAAAACACGCGAGCGCGAGCACACACATGCACCGTCACACCTACCCGCACACATACACGTGTACGTAAAAACGCATGCACACGCACTGTCACACAGACGCAATGCACACCCTCTCTCTCTCTCTCTCACACACACACACCCACACACATCCACACACATCCACTGTCACGCGCGCGCGCACACACAAGGAGTTTTGGTTGTTTTCAAACAATTTCTTCAAAATCTAAGACGCACCTCTAGTAAGCAAGATAATGGCCTTATGCTCCCAAAACTGGTGACGCCGTGCTATATGACTTTTTTCATGTAATTTCCGATGAACATTATTAGAGTGTTGACAGGATCAACATCTTGCAAGTGAAGCAGGCCAGAGCATTAGCAGGTTTTACATGTCATGCCCGTATAGCCGTATACCAGGACTAGGTAAATGAGATTTTGCTGCTAAAGATCTACATCTTCCTTCTTTTTGTTAAATATGTAATTGAAAGAAAAATATGTAAACAAATATATAAACTGCTATGGAAGTAGTGTATGTATGTTTGAATGTGAATACATGAGACATGGATAGTCATGTAACTATTGCATAAAACCAAAATGGCTTGATCTGAAAACCTCTTGCAAACCTTTATTTTTCATTGCAATTCTCATTTTTACCAAAAGAAAAGGTAATTAAGCTGCCTTTTCTCGGGCCAAGTTTTGGTAGGAGTTCAACCTAACTTGATTAGCTGATTTTTTGGTTACGTTCTCCACTATTCTTTTTTTGGATAGAAAACGAGAATTACATTGATAATTTAAAATGTTATAGTTTTTTCAGAGCAAGCCATCCCGACTTTAACAAAGTAGTCATATAGGCGCACAGTTTATAGTACATAACATAAAACACACACAAAGTCAGAGTTTTATGTTACACAAAATAAGAGAGTTAGATCTCGTTGCAGCAAATTTTATTAACTCAGTCTTGGTATATGGGAATGCGGTATGACACGTAGAAGCTGCTAGGAATCTGGCCTATTTCATTTACAGGTTCGAAGCCCTGCCAATACTGAAATAGTGCATATCGGTAATTAAGTAGCATACATCATACAAAATAGATGCCACCGTATCTACAATATCTTCAGAGCTTGCCATCTGAGAGAGTAAATTTTTTGAGTAAGTATATACTTTGATATGAAGCAAATTCATTTTTTGGGTCCATTGAATTGCTGTAAGTAAGGCCTTGGCATGCGCAGTCATTCTATCAGATAAGAAAATGGTTATTGCAGCCGAACCAAATCTATGACCTCAGTGGTTATGACGAGTGAGTCCAACTCCTGCCTTAAATTTGTGCGAATCAAAACAGACTACCATGGACAAAGTTAAAGGGTCGACATTGCAGTGTGGGCATGATTGCGGAGAGTTTTGTATAATAGATGTAGGATCCACAGTATGAGTTTTTAGATTGGGATTTGTGGCAGTAATCTTGGTGACGTTATGGCAAGGACTATGGTATTTTGGATGACCAGCAGAGGGGAAAAAGTAGTGTCTTGGAAGATATGCTGGTTCCTATATGTCCATATGCACCATATAGTAGATTTAATAAAGATCGTTTGTCTAAGGTATATGCTTTTGTGTTTGGTTTCGTTGAGCCACACTATGAGCCATTCTGGAAACGGAGATTGGATGGCATCAATTTTAATGCGAGCTGGTCCTCCAAACAAGATAGGTCTAACTCTAGGGCATTTGATGAAGAGATGGTCTAAAGTTTCCGGTTCACTCAGGCTAAAGGGCACATGTTTGATTGGATAGTATTGAAATATCTGAGGCTAGATTGAGAGGCATATGGTTCCATAGAGCTTGTCATATAAGAAAACTTATTTTGAAGGGAACACGTAAGGACCAGACCTTATGCCAGAGCTTATGTTCCACCACAAAATTACCGTGAAGGACCTGATTTCGTAACATATTTGTCTACTAGAAGGAGAGCATATGATAGGCACTTTTAAGAGAGTAGATAGATCTCAGATGGCATGTATTTCCAGACTTGTTGGTCACTTATCCGGTGTGGAGAGATATGAATGGCTCAGATACGTTGGCCACACAAGGTTGGAACAGATGTTGTAGTAGACTATTGGAAATGAGGTGTCTTACTCTGAGCGTAGAATTTAAAAGATTTGTATCTTATGTTGCTGGCTTGTCCTCTAAGTGGGGAATCCATTCATCTTGCCATATCGATATTTGGGAACCCGTCCTTACCTGCCAACAAAAACCCTCGACGACAACCTTAGCGACCAGCCATGATACTTCTCTATCCACAAGAGAAACTTCCTTTTTCAGCACTATTGAGGAAATCACATCAGGTACAATATTTGCCCATGAGAATTTTGGTGAGCAAGCATTCTGGTTCTATCTAGAGTCGCTAGTTTATTTTTGGTAAGGAGAGTTGTGTTGAAAATACTAGTGTCCTTGAAACCCAGTCCACCAAGCATTTTTGGCGCGCAAAGCTTGTGCCAGTTGAGCCAGTGAATACCTTTCCAGTTTTCATTTCCTACCCACTAGAATCTTCTGAGTCTAGAGTTAATTTTTTTACGAACATATCAGGGGAAGATACAAACCTGCATTGGTAAGTGAGCGTAGAGGACAACACAAAAGATATTAGAGTAGCCCTATTGGCTTTGTTCAGCATACATCCTTTCTGGCTAGCGCATTTTGTTCTAATCTTTTCAATAAGGTCAAGAAAGAAGATTTTCCGGTTGGTGACAATATCTAGCGTACTTCCCAGGTATTTTCCAAAGGTATCTACTAGTGTGAAACCCAACCACTGTGCGATATTTCTTGAGTCCTCTGAGGTGGCATTAGGAATCAAGGTGACGGATGATTTGAATTGATTAATTTGCTGTCCTAATTCGTTGCAATGTCTCAGAAGAATATTTTGGATCCGCCAGTCAGAAAGTTGATTAAGCTTGGAAAAAATTATTGCATCATCCGCAAAAAAATAAGTGATTCAAAGACGGGCTCTGAATTCATGCTTTTTATACTTGGAATCTGTCCAAATAGTTGTGCCTTGTTATGTTGTTTATTTCATTACTTATTTTATTGTTTTGTTTTAAGCTTTTTGGTTTTATTTTAATGTCCATTTTAAGCTTGATAAAAATGGAAAACACGAATTGAAGAATCAGTTGTAAAGGATCAATATTCTGTGATTATTTACGTGGATATATTAATGTTGTTCAGTTTAGGCTTTTGTTTTGCACTTATGTTAACTCTTCCTTCATTCGGATAATTTGGAAAAACTTTTGAGCTTAAGTTTTTCTTTAGCAAATTAGCCTTGTGTTGCACAGGCACGTGTGCTCCGGTGATTAGTAAAATACTCGCACCATCCCAAAATTTTTACTCAGTTTGCTGCTATGTTGAGTTGTCTCAAAAATATTACTCACTTTCTAATTTCTAATATTTACAAATAATTTGCATTCTTCCTTGTTTATCTCTTGTGCTCGGCTCATCTGTCCCACCAGTTCTTTTTTTTGTTCCTCTTTTTGATCGGTCACGACTCTTTATGTGCTTCTTTTCTCTCACTCCAATCGATCATCACCACCAACGGAAGTTTCTTTCCATCACCACCACCGCCTACCTCCTTTAACAACCGCACTCAATCAATCATGGTTCTTCTTACACCCGTCACCGACAACTCAGTACACGAACCAAGTTGGCCAGCTTTGATTAGTTAATACTGTCACGGCCACAAAACTCAATTGATCTAAAAAGGAATCAAGTTGACAGTCGTAGATCACTAATTAATTGACTAAGCATTAAGGCGAGCTATGAGGCTTTAATGTGTTTGACTAGGCATGGCTGGAATTCGATTAGGCGTGATGGGTGTATTTGGCTAGGCAGTGCTAGGCATGGTTGAACATTTAATTAGGTGTGATATAGAGTGTTGAGGGGTGATTTTTATGTGCTCAATCATTTTTTTCCTTTTTTTGGTAAAACTTGAGATGAATTGATGGATTGTAAAGAGTTCGCTAACTTAACAGTACTTGAGGATTATTGAAAATGACAAATCATAAAATCGGAATTGTATTGTCTTTGATTATGTTGTTTGAATGCGTTGGAAGTGGGTGCCTAGTGTTTCTTTTGTTGGTGTTCTTTCTTTGACGGAAAAATTGCATAAAATAGTTTTGTGATTTGATCGAGTTGCAAAAAGTCTTCTGGGATTTAAAAAGTTACAAATGATCCCTATAATGCCAATTGACAGTTAGAAAAATCGTCCAAGTTGACGAAATGTTATATTCTCTCTCTTTTAAAAAGTGCTTTTGTTAGAAAGTAATACATTAAAAATACTGAAGTACCTTCCCTTTTTTTTTTTTTAATTCCCGCACTTAGTCCCAATTTATTCTTCACTCCAACCAAAGCACAACCGTAGTAGCCACCCTCACCAACACAGGCCCATCCACCACCACACCATTGTCTACCACCACCTAGCTTCGTGTGATGCACGTACTGCCACCAGCCCTTGCACTGTCTCTTCAAGCCCCTTCTTTGACCTAGTGCGCCACCAACCTTGTCCACCCATCACGAAGCCCACGTCGCCGTCGTGAACATGCCATGAATCCTAGGCGACACTGCCACATCCTCGTCCATCCCCACAAACCCTACGCCGCTACCTTCAATCCCACCATCAACCCCAACCACATGCGCCATTGCCAGAAGCCCTATTCACCCACCACGAGCCTAGCCCTGTCCAACACCATGACTCAAACAACCCCCCAAATGTACAATTGTCAGAATCACTATATTTCACCCCTTTAAATTTGTGCTCCACCATCATCTGCCCATGATAATGTGAGAAGATATGGCTATGACGAGGAGAAGAGGGGGCAGTAACTGTTGGCGAGAGTGACGAGCCATTATAGCAACCAGAGTTCTGTAAGGTCCATGTGTAAGGGCAATATTGACATTTCTTGCGTTCTATTAAGGGAAGATGTAACAATTTCACTACTGCAAGTGTTTTTTTGCAATTTTTGTAAGTAACTTTACGAGATCTTCTGTAACTTAGCGAAACCACAATAATATTTTGTGCAGTCTTCCTTCTTTTACCGTCTTCTTTGGCCTGTGTTATACCTAATGAAGTATAATGGTTTTTCATGAATAAAAATAGAAAATTTGTACATGAAGCATATATGGGTCTTTCATGGATGAAAATAGAAAAATCATACGAAGAAGATGAAGAGGATACACCGGTAAGTGTTACAAGGAAAACAAAAAGCACTCAGGAACAAAGAAGAAAGAAGTGAGAAATACTCCGTAGTCAGTAGTGACTTTAAATAAGGGAAAATTAGGAAAACATGAGATTTGTGATTAAATATTTGGGGTTGATGGGTTTTTTTGTGGAAATTGTGAAAAGAGTGGGCCAATTCCTCAAATTCCTGAAAGGTGGGGTGACTTGAGAAAAAATGGGTTTCTCAAAAACTCATAATTTCCTCTTCCCCAAAATACCCTTCCCCACAATAAACCCACTTCTGTCCCTCCGCCCAGCAATTTCCCAAACATTTATCTCCTCTACCTTCCATGGGTAACAAACAGCTCCTCCTCACTTCATTCTCACGCCATTACCAGATCTGTCGAGATTTCCCCGTGAAGCTGCACTGAGACGGAGCCGAAGCCCCAGCCAACATACAACGGTGAGGCCGCCGGTTCTGGCCACCTCCGAAAGAAGCAGCCACCCTTCAGTGACAGAACGAGAACGATTTTCCATCGTCTGCACAGCTCCTCAAGGTTTTGATCATCTATTGCTCTTTTACTTTTTCGTCGTTCGTTCCGCTACTATCATTTTAATTTCTACTCTCTCTTCTTGGATTTCAATGTTTGGTTTGTATATGGATGATTAGTGAGGCATTTTGTTTTTTGGTGTTCACAATATATATTTGGGAGAGGTTTTTGCTGAGGAAATTTCGTAATCGCTCATTGACGCTTTTGGAACGATGCACACCGAAGGTAAGAATGTCGGAGTATAATACGAAAAGAACTAAAAAAAATGAAATAACTCTTACCGGATAGAGAATTTGCGAGGTTGAGATGTGAGGGAGATTGATCTCAAGGAGGTGATCTCAGAATCCCTTGCCAAACCCACGTGAGTATACATGCCTGCCAGGTGTTCGATGAAAGGCGTAAGCTGGATAGAGTGGAGTGATGAAACAAGCCATGATAATGGCTAGCTTCTCTCGAAATCATATGGTCTAAACTGCCCAAAGGGGATCACTGGTGATAGCCCTTTTAGTATTCTAACTCGTGTTGAGTGCCGCTAGTGAATCTTGCTCAATCTCTTCGAATATGTTGATCAGAATCCCAGTTGCTCACGTCATGTCCTTTCCATTTTCTATGGTCATGGCTCTTTAGAACACTGTTTGTGTCTGAGAGCAGAGGTGGAGGAATTGACCCCTTTCGGTAGAGGTTGCTAACCAAAATGACTTGGCCAATGGTGGTGTGAAAGGACAGCTTGTTAGTATCATGGGAGTGGCTGATGATGTGAGTAAGATGTAATTGGCCCAGCCAAGGAGTTCGGCGATAGGGATGACTGTAGGGGACTAGTTCATGTTTTCGAAATGCAAGCGTGTGCATGTCGGGGTGCAAGAGCGAGAATAAGCTCAATATTTCCACCTTAAATTACGAAAATTGCATGTGACTGCTCTGTCTATTACCATAATGAACTATGCATTGAACTAGTTATCTGGTCCCATTTGTTGGTGTTGGTCAACCCCCCTCGGGTATTAAGATATACACTACACTAGTTTAATTCCAACCGTGTATAGTAGTTGTCAATTTGGAGTATGAGATACATCAAATATGCGATTGATTGTTTGTCTTTTCTGGTCATCTCATAAGCCATTTAATGTGTTCTTCTGAGGAGGTAAGTATATGCTGAATTTATTATAGCAAATTGTCTCCCAGCTATGTAGCGGTTTGTCATGGACATTACCATTATGCCAGGTTCATTTTGGGCCAATTATACTTATGGGAGTGTCCTTGATTTTTAGAATAAGACCCCTTTATGCACCAAGTGTTTCGTAATTAAAGGAAAGATTGCCATGAGGCACACCTAAGCTCTTTGCATCTCACGAGTTATGTGTGTTGAGATTGAAACATTAGTTGTCATTTTTTGTTAACGAGACGTGTACCATACTCTTATATGTTTTCATTGTGCTTTGAACAATATTTGTGAAGAATTTTAACTAGCCGTGTACGCTTGATTAATGTTGAGTATCTTTATTAAGCGCTGCGTACTCTAGTTAGGTATATTAATTTGCACATTATAATGTTATTATTAACCACTGTACATGCAAAGTAGCTACATGACCTGAATTCGAAAAAATGTGAGGTTTTCACTGCATGAAAACACGTTTTTAGCTACAGAGGATAATCGGTCGGTAAAACGTGTCGAATCGAAGAATACTACCGTGGGTTTTTGCGGTCGTTAAAGACTTATGCCTTTTCTGTCTCTTAGATCTGTGTCCCTTGGATCCGCAATTTCCCGCTTCTCTTGGACGTTTAGTTATTCTTATTGCTTGCATCTCTACTAATGTTTTGACCTTTTTAAGAGCCATATTGTGATTTGCTGTTTATACTGATACCAGATCTGTTATTCTGATTTGCTACCATTCAGTGATAAATGGTAGCAGCATAGTATATTATGTCTTGCAAAGCGAATTTCATGTAAACAAAGTGTAACCCATTTACCTATGCTTAGATCCTTACACAATTGTTATTGATTTATACCATTTAGTTGTTAAACTTGGGTCCCCTTGACATGATGATGGCTCACACTCATCAATTGGACCTGCAAAGAAACATTCAGAGATATTGGAGTAGTAATTAATAAACCTTTCAGGTTTTTTGCATTCTCTTAATGGTTTTCCAAGTGTCACTTCCTCCTCTGGGATGAGTTCTTGCACTTCCTTGCCTTTTTCTTTGATTGGAGACTTGCCACTACCTTTTTTACAGATTTCTAGGCCTAAGAAAAGAAGACACTTCTTTTGAAAGGGGTGGGAGGACATGAGCTCCACATATCTTTCAGTTCTTCTCACCAAAAGGTGCTGCAATAGGCTTGATAACATGTTGCACATAAAATAAAAGAGAATGCAACCTTTAGCTTTACATTGATAACTCTAGTTTGATGCTTAGATCGAGGAAGAATCTGTAGAATAGTCTACCAGCTAATTGTGATTCGTTGTTTATACAGAGAGAAATCCAGATATGTACTTGTGATTCGCTACCATTCAGTGACAAATGGTAGCAGTAAAGTATATGATCTATTGTTGGATATATGATTTGCTAAAGTTCGACGTTTATTTGCTTGGCTGAGAATGATACAACGATCCTCTTTAAAGGCTGAAAGATCTAACGTCTAAATTCCCTTTGGCATATTCGTACGCTAGCCTTACACTTGATTGTTTTTATTTTGATAAATAATCCAGCAGATAGAAGAGAGAAGGGTTTACATGAATGGCAAGTGTATCACATGGAGGTGTACAAGTATACATGGCAGTGTTCGGTGTACAAGAAAGGGGTTTTCTCAGCCAAAGCCAAGAGCTTTTTCTAGGTTTCAGAAAAGGTGAGTTAAAGTTGGTCCTTTTTTCTTCCCCTTGCTGAGTTGCTGTTGTAGGAATAATCAGCAACTATGATTTATTTGTGCATGTTTTTCGTACTTGTGCTTGATTGGTTAGTTGAGTTGGTAATTAGGTGCTTCTTGCTAAGTTTTATTGCTTTCTTAAAAAGTTTAATGCTCACAGCTAGTCTTTCTTTCTGTTTTTGTAAAAACAAAACAGATTGTATAATCTAATGGAATTGAAATCTGCTGCTTGATGTAGCACAAATATTCTTTTGCGTTTGTTTTAAATTTAACCTGGGATTTCATATCATCGATAGACTTCATGTAGAAAAATTCATCCTGATTAATATTGTTTGTTTTGCTTTGCTTTAGTTCCAAACAACTGCACCAAGAAGCTGTACTAGCTCCTGGCGAGAATCTTATAGCAACTGGTACGGTGTTCTTTTGCAGTTGTTTTTTATTTCGTAAACATTTTGCACGTAATAATACATGAGTTTTGCTTGTATTAAGATGCTCATATGCTTCTTTTCAATTGTAAGCTTGAATGTGCAAAAATGCGTTTGTGAGAACAAAGGGCATAAGCGCAACTTTGTATAATTGTTGGCTGATAATTGAACTAGTACAATTATGGTTCTTTGAACTGAATACATAGCTGATAAGTGGGGTTGCCGATTTATGTATGGTTATTGCTAGAAGTTACCTTTTTTTTGGTAAATATATTGGCTATTTCCTTGAGTTTGTTGATTAAATTCTTTTGTTTCATGCAGTGTGGACTTGTACCTAGTATTGATGAAGTCGTAAGTAAGAGGACGCAAGAGTGAAAGGGTGTTGCGGTCATGCATAGGAAAGAAGCCCTTGTAAGTAACACAGAAGAAGGTATTGGCAGGTGATAAATGTTTTCCTTTTTTGAACTTTCTCTTTCTTTTTTCATTGTTGACCTGCTTTTATTTGATAAAATCCTTGAGGAAGCTGAAAGACAATGTTATCTTAGCCATAGATAAGTTGCTTCTAAGTGTTTAAATAATCATAAGGATAACACCCTTACTTTTTACTTTATTAAAGTGACATCTATAACTTCCAAGTTTCCGGATGGAAGTTGCATTTGATGCTTCAAGGTATGTTCATCATTTCATTTACCTTCGTATTTACAGTACATATTTTTTCTACCTTTTAGGCCTTGGATGAGCCACCTGATTATAATTCTAGCTTTATGGGTAGCTAATATTTGTTCATTATACATGTGCATGTTCCTTTGGCATTTTTAGTGCTCTTATCTCTACTCATGTTTTTACCTTTTTAAGAGCCAAATTGTGATTTTCTATTTATAGGGAGAGGAACTCAGATCTGTAATTGTTGTTTGCTACTGTATGGAGTTATCAAACATTTTTAGGTATTTATTTTCGGGGCTAACATATGCTGTATGTGTGAGTTATTCACTGATGGAGGCCATTCTTCATCCGAAATTGTTTTGACAAGTCCAGAAATCCAAATCGTTATGTCTTTGTTATTTGATTAAGGCTCTTGTCATTGTTGCAAGCGGGGACTTTGGATGGGAATCATCGGTGGACTTTTGATACAGGTTGTGGCACTTGTTACCATTAATCTGTGCACAAATTGAGATAATGAGGTCAGTCATTTCTGTTATAATAGAGTCATTCTATCTTGTATCACATGACACTTCTAATAGTAATACATTCGCTGTTTCTTTGAGTTTCTTGATTAAATTCTTTAGTTTCATGCAGTGTGGACTTGTGCCTAATGTTGGTGATTCTCAAGATGGTGAAAACGATGTTGGACCTTGCGTGCCTTCAACAACCCATGAAGAAAATGACAGCATTAGCACTTTCTTGCATAAAAATGTTGCTCATGATGCGAACGTTGATGAAGTCTTACGTTGATGAATTTGTACGGTCTCAAGAGTAGTTAACTTCTTGGTTGGTCCTAGTTTAGGTGTTTAAGACATTTATTTATTTTGGTGTTAGACGATGAATGTCGATCCGATAGAGTGAAAGTTGTTGCTGCACGAATTTTGGATATGATTGCTAATGAAATAAAAAGTTGTTGCTGCACGAATTTTGGATATGATTGCTAATGAAATAAAAAGTTGTGTACAACTTTATTGTCAGTTTTGAATCAATTATGTGTCATTAGTTTCATTTGATAGTGTAATGATATGGGATTTTACCATTTTTCAGCAATTACATACGGATTTAGCAACCGCAAAGGACATTTGCTAAATCAGTTGCTAAATTTAATATTTCAAAACAAAAAAAAAAATTTAATATTTCAAAAAATATATATATAAATATATTAAAAATAATTAGCGACTGCGAAGGGCGGTCGCTAAATCAGTCGCAAAAATATAATAATATTTAAATAAAAAAATTTTAAAAATTAAATATTTAAATTCAAAAAAACATTTAGCGACCGTTCAAGATGGTCGCTAAATCTAGTCAACGCGGCCGCTAAATTTAGAGACCGATTTTTAAAATCGGTCACTAAAATTTAGCGACCGCACATCGGCGGTCGCTAAGACAATTTAGCGACCGCTTTTATACCTTTAGCGACCGCTCCCTGGCAGTCACTAAAAGTATGTTTTCTTGTAGTGTGAGGCTGATCGACACCGACACCGAATTGAAATGTCATATTTGCCCTCGTGGCTAGGATTTATTTACTAAAGGCCTCCATGTCTTATATGGTGTGACACTTAATAGATTTAATTAAGCTATGCAATTATTGCTCATATATTGAATAATGCTCGATTGGCGTTTCATGATAAAGTAGGTTAAATGGCTTCTGCTTAGGTGAACAAGGACGCTTGAGTAGGCAGGCACTTCTTCAAGGTCATGATGTCTGGTTTTCGCACAGAACTTGTATGCGATCCCTCTTTCTCTGTGATTTCGCCTGTGTACACACTATTGTCGTTGGTCAATAACTTACTTGTCTTACTGTATTATGAATATGTTAGGCCATACCGGTATCCTTTTGCAGTCAGCTTACCACAGTGAGATCAAAGGAAGCAACTTTAACCAGCGGAGTAGGGTTCGTGGCCTGTTAAAATCAAGAAGAAGCGCGGCCAAGATGCGTATTGGTTCGAAGCCAGTTGGAACAAATTCGTGCAGCAACATGACCTCAATATTGGGGACTTTGTTGTCTTTGAACACATGAGGCATATGCGTTTTCAAGTGCTGGTGTTTGATCAAAGCACTTGTGAAAAAACTTTCCCCCAATGTTGAACTCTAAGCCCTAATTACTTCCTAAATTAAATTAATCGCATCGGATATGTGCATTTTGAACAATTTTTGGAAAGTTTGAACATTGATTATTTGTTTGATAATTTTAGCTTGTTAATTGTGTATTTGACAATTGTGATTATTGATTGATGATTTTAGGCTGTTAATCGATGATTTTAGAATGTTAATCGTGCATTTGAGATATTTGAGATTGTTGGCTGAGGGTGGGACCCAATTGGGTTGAAAGTGAAAAACATATCATTATTCCCAGTTGACTACAACTTTGAATTGGTTTAAGGTTGTCTGTTACGAACAATAATGGGCACTTGTATCTCAAGTGCCAATCCTATTTTCGACAATCACAATTTCCAGTAAATTGGCCCAGATATATTCAACCTTTGCAGCGCATGGCCATCTTAGCCATGACCAAGGGCTGCTCGCTAATATTATCTGTTGTTGAAAGTCCCGTAAAGGTACTTCTTCATGGGACCCCATTATTCGCACGTAAACTAGACGAGCACGTCCCATAAAGGTACTTAAAATGACCTTAGCCTTCCCCATGTGTCACCTAAAAGCATGTGGCTGCACTAACGATTTGACCTCTCAATGTGGTACCCACTTATGCAATATTTGCGTGTCTTGAAGCACCCCTTTGTTCTCACACAGTGAGAGCAGGTCATTTCTGTGGATCCTTCACCATTTCATATTGTGGTTGGGTCATGACCAATATATCCGTCACTAAACCAACTTATACTATGCAGGCCAATTAAGCCAAGACCATATTTAAAGTGCATGATATTATCAGTTCTTGAACGTTTCTAACATGCCCAAGTCATTTGAACCTAGCAACTTAGTACTAATATATGTGAATAGACTATTTCTCCTTCTGGAAACACGAGATGTCTTGCAAACGCTTTTCAAAACCACCGCCTGAATTCCCTATGCAAAACTATTTCCCCTTTTGGAAAGTAGAAAACAGTTGCAACCATGAACAATCAGGTTTTGAACACATGGCTATCGACAGCCTTTACATTATTCGAGTCTGGCTTTGCCATCTATTGAGGTCGTGGTCAGACACGAGAGGTGCTCAATAGAAGAGTACCTCATATAGCAACGATTTCTTCTTGAAAACGCGAAGATAGGGAATGGAGTGATATTATTTAAGCTGTGTATAAGCTGTCACAAAATGTATTTAGTATTCCTTATGCACAGGAACGACTTGGGCAGTGGCACGTATCGACGGGCACCTTTGCGTGCAGTACTTGCGTGTTTTTCTGCAGAAATGGACTTGTGTTGCCCAACGCAAACGCCGGTTTGGTTTTCTGTGTCTGCTAAACCACAACAACGTCGATTAAATGCCATTCGCAAATCTCGTATGCATCGCGCAAATGACCTACGGTATTAGTAAACGCAACAATGATGCCATCAATATTACGCCGTGCAAATAACGTTGTTCCAGCAACTGTCTTACACACATATGAGTGTTTACTGGCAACCCGCTAATAATATTTTTTAACGGATACATAAAAATCCCAAGCATGGTTACATAGACAAAAAGTTACAGTTACACAGATTGATCACATCATGTTTAGGTGAGAGTGGGCGCCAGTTGGAAAATGGGGAGCACAGTAAATGCTTCCAACCCCCTTGGCAAGAATGCTAATCAAAACGTAGGATGTTGACAACCATCAATAATCCCAACCCCCTTGGCAATGTTCCTCTTAGCCCGTGGTTTCCGCACGGTCATCCCACATACGTAGTGCTCCCACCCAAAAGAAATGGAGCTGGGCTCCTCCCCGTAAGTTTTGCATAAATTGACTTGCGCATCCGCACAATCCGACGAGCACATTTGCAGAAATCGACTGGTGTTTTTGCAGAAACCGACTGGTGCCACCACGATCCGTTTGCGTCTACACTTCCGCTTCCTTAGAAAATTCACGCTAAACACATCAACCACCCCGCATCGGACTCCTCATGGCCGAAACAACCACGATGAAACGGGGTGATAAGATGCGCCCTAGCGGAGAGGTTACGTAATTTCATAAAACCGAGTTCGCATACTAGCGGGGGACACTGACAGCCCTCAGTGAACACGAGAGGTGCAAGGGCAATGTGTTTGCGTGGGGCCCGTAAGGGCATTCCACATATGTAGTGGTCCCGCCGAGATAGTTTTTCTTGCGGGGCCCGGGTCCCATATGCTAAGTAAATTTCATATAAGCATCTTAAGATCACTCCATACTACATGCAATGATAATGGCAGGAAACACTCTCCACATAAACTGTAACCACCTTCATTCATCTTCATCAGACATTGGAGCATCAGAAATAGATCCAGTTTCATAGCTCATGTTCCAGTATGCTTGTGCTTCATTGTTGGACCCATCTGCATAGCTTTCACGCGCCATACAACGCAAGTTTTGCCTACTTTGATGAACTCTCATTCTATTATTTTCTTCATGTATGCGATGTAGAGCCCGTTCAAGCTCCATATCTGTATTCCGAGGCATGTTCATTGCCATCTGCCGAACAACGGGTATATCCATGCGTTGTGAATCAGCTATGAGTACCTCACGTTCATTCAACCAGTAAGACCATTCTGCACGTAATGTACTACCATAACATCTTGAATATCGCAAACTTGGACGCAATGAGTATTGAAATTCATCTTCGCCCACCCAGTGCCGACCCAACGCTTCAAATATGTCTCGTGGAGTGTAGGACATCTCCAAGATTAAAAGAATGCACACAGCACCCGCTCTATGCCCTTTATCCACTATAGATACTTATATAGGAGTGGATAACGGCCCACTTCAATAACTGCCGCATGCTCGTATTGACAACCGTGTGACAAGTCGCTATAAATTTCTTTATAGCTCATTGATAAGTAGCATTTGTAGCTGTATTAGTTGCTGATAATATAAAAGCTCATTACAAGTTTCAGCAATCATTGTTGAGCTACTTGCGTATTGAGCCAGTAGCAAAAACAGCGGTGTAGTTGATTTTGTCAGATTGATATCAAGTTCTAATTCGGAAGTACCCGTTTAGTATTTTTCTGTGGAAATTTGCCAGGGGTGTGATATTACATCAAAGTTGCAGATTCAGAAGGGCGAATCAAACAAGAAAACATATGTTCGCTGGACAACTCTACGCCTATCTTTATACCCTTGTATCTAAAGCCATAACGAACCATATGCCAAGTCTTTCACTACACGCGAAAGTCGTGAAATAGCCGGTAATACCGTTCTGAAAAGGGAATAGACTAGCCATGCAACAGGTTATCGGTGATGAAATACTAATATTGTTGGTATAGATCATTCACATGTCTACTTTCGGGCTCACGAATTCAGACACCATCCTTATTGTGCGCGACGTTTCAATATGTGGCCTCCTACATATGTAATTACTTATGCGCACAAATTCTCGAATTATACACCTCTCTCCGAAATGCCTTTGTCCATTGTAGTCATTATACAACTGAGAAGAATGATGTGCTTTTCACTTTGGACAAAGGCACGTGGTTGATGTATCATTTCATTGGAAACGGCTTGGACTACCAATTAGAGTTCCCGTGATGAGTGACTTTATTAAAAAAACACCTAACGTGTTGTCACTTTGATTGGCCTACTCTTGTCCGGATCTCAAACCAGAACTATACTACATGTGTGTACGCTAAAGCTGTATATATGCTTGTCATGCTCATGCCTTGTGAACACGCATAAGTTGTATGACAGGTCTTCTTGGTAGTTCTAATTATCGACGACGTGAGAATGTGTGGTTGTTGTGTGAAAGAAACGATGACTACAGAGAAGTGAGGTACACGGATCCTAGAGAGTATTACGCTGGTTTACGAAGAGAATGGGCATATCGAGTAAATGAATCAGAAGCACTACACCAAAATCTCATCGCGCTAGGAGCACCTGTGCCACACCGTCGTTCACATAGTATGCCGTGTCCTAATGTTGCCAAGTGTAAGAAAGCCGTGCGGCAAATTCGTATGGAGAATAACCGGATGTTGTTACGTAGAAAACGATTTTACATGCTTCAGCTTGCCGAAGAAATGGCAGAGGCTAGTGGCCGACCCTTCACTTCTAGCGAGAGAAACACTATTTTAACCATCGATCAGTACTTATCTGATGAATATATGTCAAATGAAGAGTGATATATATATATATATATATATATATATATATATATATATCTTTCCACCATGTGTGTCTGGAAAATAAATGTTGAGCGTGAACATGTCATTGTTCACACTGACCTCGCCCCTGCACAGCGTCTCTTGTTTTCAAGCATTTGCTCATGGAATAAGCCGGTGTCTACACAAGGTGTCCTGTTTTCAAGCATCGGCTCACATATGTAAATCTCTTGTGGCTACACATGAGATCATCGTCGTTACGAGTGTATTTTATAGCACCCACGTACCTTGCTTCTAGCTCTGTGCGAAAACAATAGTCGGTTTTTGCAAAAACACCAGTCGGTTTCTGCAAATGTGTTTGTCGGATTGTGCGGTCAATTTATGCAAAACTTAGCATATGGGGCCCGGGCCCTGCAAGAAAAACAATCTCGGTGGGACCACTACATATGTGGGATGCCCTTGCGGGCCCCACGCAAACACATTGCCCTTGCACCTCTCGTGTTCACTGAGGGCTGTCAGTGTCCCCCGCTAGTATGCGAACTCGGTTTTATGAAATTACGTAACCTCTCCGCTAGGGCGCATCTTATCGCCCCGTTTCATCGTGGTTGTTTCGGCCATGAGGAGTCCGATGCGGGGTGGTTGATGTGTTTAGCGTGAATTTTCTAGGGAAGCGGAAGTGTAGACGCAAACGGATCATGGTGGCACTAGTCGGTTTCTGCAAAAACACCAGTCGGTTTATGCAAAACCACCAGTCGGTTTCTGCAAATATGCTCGTCGGATTGTGCGGATGCGCAAGTCAATTTATGCAAAACTTAGCATATGGGCCCAGGCCCCGCAAGAAAAACGATCTCGGCGGGACCACTACATATGTGGAATGCCCTTGCGGGCCCTACGCAAACACATTGCCCTTGCACCTCTCGTGTTCACTGAGGGCTGTCAGTGTCCCTCGCTAGTACGCGAACTCGGTTTTATGAAATTACGTAACCTCTCCGCTAGGGCGCATCTTATCGCCCCGTTTCATCGTGGTTGTTTCGGCCATGAGGAGTCCGATGCGGGGTGGTTGATGTGTTTAGCGTGAATTTTCTAAGGAAGCGGAAGTGTAGACGCAAACGGATCGTGGTGGCACCAGTCAGTTTCTGCGAAAACACCAGTCGGTTTCTGCAAAAACACCAGTCGGTTTCTGCAAATGTGCTCGTCGGATTGTGCGGATGCGCAAGTCAATTTATGCAAAACTTACGGGGAGGAGCCCAGCTCCATTTCTTCTGGGTGGGAGCACTACGTACGTGGGATGACCGTGCGGAAACCACGGGCTAAGAGGAACATTGCCAAGGGGGTTGGGATTATTGATGGTTGTCAACATCCTACGTTTTGATGAGCATTCTTGCCAAGGGGGTTGGAAGCATTTACTGTGCTCCCCATTTTCCAACTGGCGCCCACTCTCACCTAAACATGATGTGATCAATCTGTGTAACTGTAACTTTTTGTCTATGTAACCATGCTTGGGATTTTTATGTATCCGTTAAAAAATATTATTAGCGGGTTGCCAGTAAACACTCATATGTGTGTAAGACAGTTGCTGGAACAATAAAAAAATATGTGGCACTTCACCAGTAACCATGCTTGGGGTGCTCGGACATAAGCACTTCACCAACCAAAAAATATTAGTATTTTCTTCTGCACAGAAACGACTTGGGCATCGGCACGTACTGACAAGCACCTTCGCGCAAAGTACTGGCGTTTCTGCAGAAAACGACTTGTGTCACATAAACCGTGTACAACCTTGGCGCGCAAGCGCGCACGACATGACTATCCCGCAAGGTGCTCCACTTGTGCACGGTTTGATCATAGTTGAAGCTTGTCTTCATTCGCGCATAGGGAAAGCATGTCACTTTTTGGGATCCTTCGTCGTTTCTTGGCGTGGGCGGATTTCACAATCTATGTGGCATTGTGCCCCGCCACGTGCATACGAAAAGTAACCAATTTTTTTTATAGAGGAAGGGCTTATGTCCGAGCACCTCAAGGTTTCTTTTCGTATGCACATGGCGGGGCACGATACCACATAGATTGTGAAGTCCGCCGATGCCATGAAACCATGAGTAAGTCCCAAAACCTGACGCGCTTTGCCCATTTTGCGAACGAAGACAAGTTTCAAGACAAATCAAACCATGCATAAGTGGAGCACCTTGGGGGATAGTTAGGACGTTTGCGCTTGCGCGCCAAGGTTGTACACGAATTAGCTGACACGAGTCGTTTTCTGCAGAAGCGGTCATCCGTCTATACTCGTGTTGACTAGATAAACGACTACAGAAGCGGTCACTGATTTTTTGTTAGCATTTAATTTTTGTGGGCAATAATCCTTTTGTTTTTTTTAGAGTCCTGAATTCTGCATTTGATTCGGTAAAATCAGTAAAAAAAATCATTACACTGTCAACCTGAACTTGTCGGATCAAACAAAAAGCGGTTATTGCAATGGCACCACCAAATTTCATACACTTGACGGCATGTACAATTAAATACAGTAGAAGTCTCGCAAGTTTATTCAACCAAAAGAATGATGCCTAACACTCTCTTCACTACTAATAAGAACTAAAAATACAATACACTACATAAACTTATTTATTTGCTGCTGTATCTGTCGTGCTTTCTTCATTGACTCGATGTTTGACCTCATGAAGTTGTTCCGTCTACATGATACTCGTAACCATCATCATCACCAATAACCAAGGGATTCTTTCCTATGCAATCACCATCCTTTCTCGTTTGTGCGAGTATAGACGGAGAAGATGGAGTAAGCCGAAAAGTCTTGGCACTCTCGCACCTCATAAGCCTTATTTTCTTCTCACTCTTACGTCCTCTTGCCCGCGCGGTCATCAACTTTAGGCTCAAGTCCACGCTGCATGGAGCAAAAAAATTTAATTAACAAACTCATTGAGACAGCCAATGCGTGTTTATCAAAAAAGGTAATTTCTGGTAATATCCATAAATAAATCTGCGACCCCACGTATCAGCCTATAGAAGGACAATTGAACTTGTGCAATTATCAGCCAACAATAAGTACATGCAATACTCGAAAATACTAAATGGATTGCTTTCGACGTGCTCTGAGTATTTATCAGAGGATTACCGAAATTACAAAAAAAGTGAAGGTGATGACTAAGCTTGAAGCGATTTTCAACCACCTTTTACCTAACCAAGATATGAAAATCTGGACACAAGAGGCTGCTACAAGTCTAAAGTCAATAGTAACTGCACATGGCAGTCGCTATGAAATGCATGTTTAACCTAGATTACTCAAAATATAGTACAGTAACAGTTAAGTTGGTCCAAGACAGGCAATGGTGAACGAATTATTTAAGTAAGCTTCAACCAGGAGTAAACGCACTCTTCGATATTATAGCAAGAGATAGCAGGCGTGTATAGCGACCAGTGATGACAGCAGTAACAAAAGCAGTCACTAATGGCCTAATTTAGCGATCGCCATTCTAGCAGTCGGACGCTAAAGGCCTAATCTCTGAACAAGGGGATTAATTATTTTGCGAACACAGACATGCTTCAAGACACGCAAACTCTGCATGAGTGGAGGTTGTTGGTGATACAAGTCGTTTAACGCGTAAGAAATGCAGGTACATTTATTGCGAGGGTGGTTTTGGGTTGTGCAAATCCCGAAGTCGTTTCTCCTATTCCAACCGATGCATAAATGATAACTAGAAAAGTAGTAGGAATGACAAGTATCTCCGCACATCTGTACTTGCATTCTTGCAGAAACCGACTTGTGTCAATGTACTTCTCCACCTTATTAGCATTTTGTGCAGAAAATCAAGGCGTTTATATTCTTGCAACCAATGCAAATAAAAACTTTGCCTGAAGTTTTTTATTCAGCAAAACAGCAGTACAGGAATGATCATTGCACAGATAGAAGGGACACTACAACAAAATCTGACTATAAGGACGCCTCCTACAAGTATCATAAAAGGACGCTTTTGACATAAGGGCGCTTTGAAAGGCGCCGTAACGCCGCCCTATTAAAGGCCGTCACAATAAGTTATTACGACGCGCACAAGTGACTCAACAAGGGTAAGATCTAATAAGGCGCAAATGAGCGTCCCATAAAGTGCACCACATCATAACCTATTGGGACGCTTTTTAGCGTTGTTATAGGTCTTTTAGGGCGCTTTTTAGCGTCCTTATATAAATCCTTTTTTGAAAAAATATATATATTTTTGATATTATTCTATTATAACTTCCAATATTCAACAAATAAGCTGGGAGTAAACTAATTTTCAAACACAAGAACTTAAAATTGTGGTATCAAAGAAAGATATTAACTCCTACGATCATCTCCTTTGTACAATGCCAAATATGTGAGATCAACAACTTATAAGCCCATATAATACAAAGTTTGTCATCTATCATCGAAACAAGAGAACAAGTTCAAAGATCTACTTGGGTAACGCAATGTTGTTCCAAAGATATGTTGGACGCTATGATGTCCAACGAATGAAGCTTACCCCAAATCTTGCAGAGCAACAAAAGGATGGTCGATTTTGTGCTTGACTTTGCACCAACATTTACATGACTGTTAAAGAATTGAGTTCCATCCAATCAAACTACAAGTAAAATGCAAAATTAAACAAACGGACAAATTCTCACATATAAAGTATCCATTAGAATTCCAAATAATAAAGCATAGGCAAAATAATCTACGACTTTAAAGGTAAAAGTCTTACCTTAGCAAGTGACAGGCGTACTTAACGACTGCATTATTCACTCCCTTTTGAGAAACTATCATTGTTTACCACCTTCTAATTCTGGTAAGACTTATCTATAAGAATAAGGTTATGTCAAGGGGGAATTAAGAATTGTACTACCTTCTAGGAAGTGGGTAATATCATTTGCACTAGTCCTTCAAAGACAGCGGCAACTTTCAAACCCTCAGTGGATATGGTTCCTATCAAGACATGTTCTAAACTCAGGACATCAATCATTACAAAGAAAATACTGAAGCAAAAGGGTGACAGGCTGATATTAAAACCGACCGACGACTGATATTAAAACCAACCAAATACCAAAGCAAATGAAATGAAAAAAAGTTCATTTCTTTCCCTGCAAAAAGGATAACCAAATGGTGTTGGGTTTGCCATTACAATCCATTTCTCAGTCTAGAACTAGCAAGGATGTTCCTAGCTAAAGTAGAACGCTTAGTTCTACTTTCATCATGCTTGCTACCAAGATTGTATAATTCATATCCTTAGCTTGCTGAAGATTCATAAAACTAATCCAAAACCAGTTTCAATTAGAGCTTGTTTCACACCAATTTTCTATCACAAGTATGTAACGTTATTTGCTAGGTCACTTGCCTTTAAACGATTTGCTAAAATATTACTAGAGCAGGTATATAACTACCTAAGGCATGTAATTTGACTTGATGAAGAGATTCTAATCAAAGCTCTGTAGCCTTAAAATTGAAGCTGACTTTTTACTGGATGGGAAGCATTAGCACATGCACATCATCCTATTTCTCAGAGCCAGAGTTTTGCCTGGTTAAATAGCTTCCCCCTTTCCATTTTCAAAAGGATATGAAAACACAAAGACACAACTTGGGGACAATTCAAGTGCTCCAACCAACTTAAATACGGATTCAAAAAGGTTGAGACTAAATCAATAATGAAAGTGTTCTTATGCAATTTATCTAATCAAAGTGGAAAACAGGAGACTTACAAGGGTGTGTGCTCATGCCGCAAAGCATAATGTAAGTCTTAGATTGGGTCAATCGCAACAATGCTGCTATAACCTTGGTTTCAACGAAAATTCGTAAAGAAACAATGTCTAGGAGCATATACGAATAAAGTTTTTACTTGAATGAAATATATAAAATTCTAGTACTAATCACTTAGAGGTGGGAATGGGGATTACCTTAAAAGAGGAACCAGACCTGCTTTATTCGAAAGGAGAAAATGGCATTAGCAAAACCAATGCAAGAAGTCAAGTTCCTTTCCTTACGTTGAATTACAAGTGTGCAGCTAAATATTGATTAAAAGTTAGAGATTCGCCTAAAGAAATATCATTAGAAATTGAAAAAAAGATATTATGCATCATTAGACTGTTGCGTTTTAGTCTGCCACTTGACTTCCACAGTTATCATTCACTAGCTTCTCACCAAAAATAAGATGAGTAAAGCCAATCATAATCCAGAGCAACAACATCATCCCCCCTACCCAAAAAAAAAAAAAAACCGCCCCACACACAACACACACACACACACACTCTGGTGTTAATGTTTTTCAGAGAATGTGTCGATTTAGCACTTTCACAAGGCTGTTCTATAAGCTTTTCATCATTCTAACTTTTGCACTTTATGAATATTGTGTTTATTTAGCACTAAACCTTCTTTTTAATTTGCAAGGCACTATTCAAAAACTCTTAAGAATATATTAACAATCTTTTTCCTGTTCATTTTGGCTAAAAAATGAAGATAAAAGGTAGCAAAGTAGCTGAATTAATGGTATTCAAACAAACATGAAATTTTCATTTATTTTCAAAATCAAATTACATGATAACTAAGTGTAAGAGAAAAATTGAGGATTTGTAAACATTAGGGCAAAAATGAAGATTGTGCAGTCAATTTCACAGTTGATTTTCATCTACGAAAAAGAAAGGGTTTATGTTATGAATCTAACGAATAATTGCATCTTGAGCTGGAAAATTTTGAAGGATAATACAACAAACAGACAATTAAGTGAGATGTGGAATCTGTGCCCAACATTAGATAGATGTACTAGTACAAGATTTATATTCGTTGTATGTGATGAAATATTGTAAAGAGTGGAGATTTGCATATGAAATAAAGAAAAAGCCACGAGAAAAACTACAAAGAAATTCAACATAAGTGTAGTTATCATTGCATGTGTTTCTATTTGTTTCTTACCGAACCAATTGTAGTGCCAAAGTACACCAACTGCATGATTTTGTCAAAAAACTGTACAATTTAAAAAACATAAAATAAAGTCACTCAAAGTACTCTCAATCAACCTAATACTACTGATTTTGGCAAGCAAGTCATTTTTAGTTGGAAATGTTGTGACCACTGCAATGCATTTTCCACAAAGACTTGTCATCAAAAGTTCAGTAAGTATCCACATATAAATACCCACAGTCGTTCCTCAATAACCCATCTCAAACATTGAACTGAACCCCCTAACTTGACACACACACACAAGCCTCTACCTATCACCCCTATCCCCCTTAAAACCCAACCTATTACGGAGAAGAAAAATCAATCCTCAAAAGTTGGCATCATCTTGATGGGAATGAAGTCAGCTAGCCTCACTACGATGGAGGGCAACATTTTGCTATGGATGGCTCTTAGTAGGTTAATTACAATATATGACTTAAATTTTGAGTCTCCATGAATCAATGTGCAGAGCATAAGATAATTAACTCAACAAAGATGGATTATTCACCTAACAAGGGATTCTCATGGTAGAAAATAATAAATGAATTGCACTAATCTTAATGGTCATTCATAAGAACCAAATATAGAAGTTTCACAGACAACACAAAGCAGAAAATTCCAGTAATATGTAATACAATAAAGCTTACCCAAACAATCCACAAATAGACAACACAATCCAAACTTGCGTGATCAAGGTGGAGGTGATGTAGCCGTAAGGTGCTGTCCAGCTATGTCGTCGCCGGAAGGTTCGGTTTGGAGGAGAGAGATAGAGTCGATGTTGCCAATGGATCGATTTCAGCACCCATGGAGAGAAAGGGTGTCGTCGTCGACGACTATAGATTGATTTTGAAACCCATGGATCGTCGTTGTCGGAAGGTGGAGGTGTCGTCGCCGCCGGCAGATGGAATCGGGGAAAGAGAGAGAGACAAATAGAGACACTTGGTTTGGAGAGAGGGATGTAGATCGCGTCGCCAGAAGGTGGACGCGCCGTCACCGTGTTGTCGCCGAAAAGTGGACGGCGTTGAGGAGTCGTCGACAGATGGAAATGGAGAGAGAGAGGGACCCAAAGAGTCTTGCTCTTGCTGGAAAGAGAAGAAAAGTACATGCCGAGAATATCAATCAATTTAGTCTGATGTAGGACAAACAGGGGGAGGGGTATTTTGGGGATGGGAAAAGATATGGTTTAAAAAAACCCATTGTTTTCCAATTAACCCCCTTTTTCAGAGATTTTCAAAATATACCCCACTTTTTCACAAGTTTTCAAAACAAACTCACCATCCCCAAAAATTTTACCCAAAAATTCACTTTTTCTTAATTTTCTCTTTAAATAATTGTTAACGACAAGGATGAAAACAGAAGATCAAGACAGCTCCGTGCGAGTTAAAGTTGAAGCCGAGTATGATGATCAATTAATTGTATTGTAGTCCGCCGCCAGTTCTTTGCTCATCATCACCATGCAAAGCCCGAGCTTTATTAGTATTGAAATACCAGCCGTCCAAGTGTAAAGGTGTAAATCAGATGAAATGTACCAGCACCCTCACAGTCGCACCGTCTGACTTGCACTCTCTCCCAGTTGCATTCTGCTAATTTCACCAACATCCGGCATTAAAACTCCTCCTGGTAAATGTTCTTCTTACTACTCTTTACATCTCTACTGTCTACATTTTGGGGTTATACATTCATCCCATGCATGTGTATATATCCGTCTGTGTGCGCGCGCGCGCGCATGCGCATTGGGTTTATGTGGACATGGCGACTGCTGATACTGGTAGTAGAGCAAGATTGCATGCGATTAACTCATTGGGTTTTCTTCACTTGAGGTTGTCTCGCTCTTCTTTGCTGGTAATAGTGAAAACTGAATTTTGATTCTCGCCAATTTAGGAGCTTTGTCTCTGAATTCCCATCTGCATGGCATATCGATCTTAGCAATATCTAACTATCATCCCCCCAACCATATTCTCAGCCCTTGCCGGAAATGAAGAAGATCTGACATGAAGTGGCTGATTGCACGTCATTGCATGCAAATCGTTTGGGAATTGATGTCCACAATCCACTTTAGCGCCTAAGCTCTATTTTCATAGCTGAAGATCAAAAAATGTCGCTATAGAACATCAAAGAAAAGATAAAAAAGTCTCGCTATAGATCATCAACAAGCATCGCTTCGAAGAGCATGCGTAGTCAAAAGAGGAGTGCAATTATCAATGTCCTTTCCGGTATTGCAATTGGACTTATATTTGCCCCCTCTAAAAAGTACTCTTGACTCTTGAGGGTAAAACACAATGAAGTAGTGGTCGTCCTACTTTCTTCCAGCCACGATTGCAAATTTCAGTTCTAATTTAATCGGACTCCAGAGAGAGCTAGGTTGGAAATTAGAGTTCAATCATTTCAAGGCAGTGGTCCTATGGTGTTAAAGTAATTGCTTCACCCGTGTGTCACGTCTTTGGGCATCAAAAGTTTGGGATAGAACACCGGGAACGAGAAATATAGTTAGACGGAGTGTGTAACTTTTTATGGTTTTTTAAATTTTGAACTTGGTTATTAATTCTCTTTCTGGACGAGTCCTTATGAATACTTGAGACAATCTCTTGGTTTCTTCAGCTTTTATTGTCCAAGTACGACAATTTATTTCGCATTTCCTGTTCTTATCCCATGCTAGTTATGCTACAATTTTGTTTGGGTTTTAATTACAAACAGGAAGGCAACAGATGAAGAAAGAGGCAATGCCATGGAGAAGGATATGAAAAAGGAGGGTATACCGGTCGCTCCTGAGAAGCTGATTCCCGTCAGAAGGGGACAGAGAAGACACATGAATGGAAAGTTTCCAACCAGGAATTTGCAACAGTTGGAGGATTCCAGCGGAATGCTTTCATTAGATAAGAACAGAGATTTATATAATTGGGATGCGTCATATGTGTCACCTGCGTCAAGAAATGGGGCCAGAAATGAGGCTCATACTTGTTTAGGTTGTCCCAGCAATTGTGAAGATTTGATGAGGAGAAAAGGTAAGACTTGCCTCTTGGCTGTGCATCCTCATTCTGGCTCATGCATATATGTTATTTGTCCATGACACTGCCCTGAAAATTGAAGCACTTGTTTAGACTTTCCTATAACAGCAACCAACAAGTAGAAATTAATTTAATTTGTACAATAAGAACTCACTTCTCTGTAATTATTAATGAGACGGAGAGTACGAAAGGTTTGTGCTTGAATCCTCTCTGCTATTTTTAGATTAGATGCCGCCGCCTCAACCTTTGTCAATAAAATTTTTTGAAAAATTTTCCACCTTCAACCCCAAAAAGAACAGCCGATTGTAGCCTACGACGCCATCTTTTGCAGTTGTCATTGAAAAGAGACCTACTTTATTGCCTGTCAAGGTACTGATCTTGATAAAACATATGTTGCTCTGGAATCGCATTAATTACAAAAGTTATGATGAGAGGTTCATTGACAGAATCAGCTTCAGTACTGCAATTACTCTTCCAATTACAGTTCTTCATTCTGAATTGGCTCCTGTGATTTTGGAGTCTTTAATTGGAGATTCATTCTATGAATTTGTTTCTGCTTTCTTTCCTAGGCTTGTCCATACGAGTTTATGTTTGTTTAAGTTTTCTATACATTTCCTGCTTGTGAAAAGCCAACTCCATTCTACAAAATGTACGATAAGGGAGTAATATATTGTAGATCACCCTCTCCATTGACACCATAGTTGATGATGACTTCTGAATTTCATCCAAAAGCAAAATCACTAAACTTCAGGGTACAACCTAGAGCTCTGGGTAGGAGTTTGTTCTCAACACGAGGATGGTTAATTTGTCCAGGGAGAGGAGTTATTTCCACATATCAGGCACGGCACCCTGTCACTGATTGTATTAGCACTTCGAATCTTGTAAGTTATTGAGAGGAACTTAAGAATGTAAGAAGTCCGATCCTTTAACGTGAAAGTTTAGATGTTCATTAAACACAAGACAGTAAGATGAACATGCAATATATACTACTTAGCCTACTTTAATGAACAATTGTTCACATATGAAACCTAATCCAGTTACTTTAACGAACAATGGTTCATATATGAAACCTAATCCGGTTACTTATCCAACTATAGGAGAAAACATGTGATTCCTTTACACAATTATCATACAGATTACAAATTGCTAATTAGCTTCTCCCTGCTGATGGAGACATTGATCATAATTGCTCTGAGTTTTATTTTCTGCTAGTTAGTGCATGGGTTTCAGACGAGTAACTTTGATTAGTAGATAAATCTTGCCACAAGTTACAGACAAGCTTTTAGTGCAGATCTTATTACTTCTTGAGAAATGAGAATAACCTCTGTAAAGTATGTTTCCATACTGATGCTATCACATGTGATTTTTTAGAGTCACTAGGTTAAACTAAATCTTTTCCCATTTCCATATTGTTGATAAGTGACAACTGAGTGTCTTCCAATTGTTACTCTTAAAGTTGTCTGGACTTTCCACCAGAAGGACTGGATGGCCAATCTGAGATTTGTCATTTTCTTTCTTCGTTTTGGTAGTTTTATGGTAACCATTGTCTAAATCAACTCGCTTCTATTTCCCTTTCTAAGCCACAGTTGCTTATTTCAAGCCCATGAAAGGGCCATGCGGAGCCACCATAACTTCTTCTACGATCCTTGGCATTTGCGTGAAGATATATGCAATTGTTTTTAAGACCACATTATATAATTCAAGAACTCATGATGGGGGAGCTCTCTCTCTCTCTCTCTCTCTCTCTCTCTCTCTCTCTCATGTCAAGAACCATTTCTTTGTGCTTCTTCTGAAAATGCATTTTTTAAATAGAACTCATTGCTTTGCAATCAATGTATTTGCTCAACATGTACACTTTGAATTTGGTTTGTAGAGGACATACTCTCTGATGTTCCAAACTCAGAGTCTTGTGTTTGCTTAGCTTCAAGTTCTGCTTCAACTGGGTCAGAGAAAAACAATGCTAGAAAGAGAGGTAACAATGGAACTGACTTGAACAGGAAGCCTTACCAGAGACCAAAATTGACAAGACTAGTAATCAATGAAGGCAAAGCTGAATGTGATACAAAATCTCATGCACCAAAGCCTGCAATTTCACAGTCTCTAGCTCCAAAGTCTTCAACTCCAGTGCGTGCTGCTAACCAGGAAAGTCCATGCAAGAATATGAAATACATAAGGAGGAAAGGTCTGAAAGCCTCAACCAAATTTTCTGAAATTTTCGATGAGCAAGCAGTTGCAAAATCGTGCAAGAAAGCTCTAATGTTCAATATGGGAAAACAGCAAAAAGAACAAAGCAGTTGCAGAGATGTTGGTAATACGAAAAGAATTGATGCATATCCTGAATATGATGGCAAACAAAGCCGGCGAGCTCTACATATCAACTTCAGCCTGAACCAAGTTCGAAATGAAGGAAGTGTCAAAAAAATTATTCACCATGGTCAAAGCCAAAGTAAGCCCATGCACAAAGTCACTGCGAGCCGCTATCCACTAAGAAGTACTGCGGCACGGTTGGTTCGACAAGTCACCTCCCAGAAAAAGCGCAAAGGCATTGGTAGTTCCTTAAAGCAAAATAGAAATCTCCATATGATTTTGCCCATGTTGGGACAAAGAAGGGCAGTGATTGGTGATCCAGAGCTGTTTGAGTGTGCGCTTATTTCATGCCCAGTCAAGGGATCAGAAAGGAAGGCATCTAAGGGAAGGGATCCATTGCGAAACATAGCTTCCTCAAGGAGTAGAGTTAGTGCTGAAGGTAATTTCCATACTCTTTTCGTAAATTATTTTTCTTGTACTAGTCCTGATCATAGTGGGCTCATAGCTTCTTATGATGTGAACGTGGTGCAGGATTAGAAGCTGTAGTTGTAGGACAACTGATAGAGTCCGCTATCCAAAAACTTGAGTGTCTACACATTGACAACGAATGCCGTCAACTTGCGGCGCCAGAAAAAAATTCTCACAGAGCAGATGTTCCTTTAACAGTTCACTTTGACCCCCCTATGAAACGTAAATCGCAGGCAAAGGTTGACCTTGATTCAGAGACAATGAGAGTTTGGAAACTGTTGATGGAGAATGATGGAAGTAGAGGCGTTGAAGATGCAGACTCGAAAAAGGAAAAATGGTGGGAACAACAAAGAGAACTGTTTCGTGGGCGGGTGGACTCTTTCATTGCGCGCATGCATCTTATCCAAGGTACGATTGTGCTTCTCGTTGCATTCAAAGCAAAACGTAATCCTGAATTTGTGCTTTTAGGTACAGATATCAATCGTGTGATAGGATCATAAGCTTAATTGCTATTTGGGTTTCATATATATGATTTTAGGGATAAATGGAAACTCCTAAATAAACTAGATATCCTATTCCACCTGCACGATCAAAGCCATGCTTCCAGCAAACCAAGAAGCAATCATCGTGCTCTATAAACTGAATAGATTGTGCAAATAAGAAACTACAAATAACGGAACATTGATTTTGAGTATAACATAAACTGGTAGGCACACCTGTTGATAATCGTCGTGGCCTTTGTAGATATGTGGGGTGAATGGTGAACGTCAGACAACTTTCTGACCACAATAATGTTTGAAAGTAATCTTTGTATGCTTTACAGCAACGCAAACATCATTAATTATCAACAGTAATCTTTGTATGCTTTACAGCAACGCAAACATCATTAATTATCAACTCCGGGAGGCTTGACGACTGGATGCTCTACCATGACCACTTCATTGTTTTATGTAACAGTGTGAATAAAAACAACTAACCAGAGAAAAAGAATTTAAAAGATAGCAGTTAGTATATGGGTTGAAGAAAGCACATGTCATTTAGAAATGCTACTAGTCTTTCTGACCTTCTTCAGGCTGACATCATGGTCTCGTGCTCACTGCTATGATCCTCAGAGAATGATATGTGTTGGCAAAACCTGATGGCAGAACCCTTAATTGACTTGAGCAGTCACGTAGATGAGCTTTAATAACATATGTAATAAACCTACACATAAAATGGCATATGTTACTGTACTGAACCACTGCCTTCAGTTTAAAGCTTTATATCCCTCTGTCTGCTGAACCGGAAGCAGCCCAATAGAACAATGTAAGTCTTTGTGAACATAAGTCAGTTAAAGGCAACCTACATGATACAAAATCATGAATTCAACAGGTAATAGACGCTTTTCATCATGGAAAGGTTCAGTGGTAGATTCAATAGTTGGAGTTTTTCTAGCTCAAAACGTTTCAGATAAGTCAATAGTTGGAGTCTTTGTGAACATAAGTCAGTTAAAGGCAACCTACATGATACAAAATCATGAATTCAACAGGTAATAGACGCTTTTCATCATGGAAAGGTTCAGTGGTAGATTCAATAGTTGGAGTTTTTCTAGCTCAAAACGTTTCAGATCATTTGTCGAGGTAAACTCATGGCTACATGTCTTTTTGCATCGCTTATGATTTTCAACTTTTGATGTGTAAGTTTTATAGCCTGATATCTTGATTACTTTAACAGCTCTGCTTTTATGTCTCTTGCTGCTCGTTTTCCCCTCAAGTCTACCAGTAAGTGCAAAGAATGCTATGACACATCAGATGTTGCTTGTAGCCAAGAATCAGCCGGAAGCAATATAGCTGGTAATGGGAAAGAAAGTGCTATAAATGGTCAGGAATTATTCTACTTTACAACTGAACAATATCTAAGTCGTCGATTTTCAGAAACCAGAAACGAAACTCTAGCCATGAAATCAACACGTGCAATTTTAGATCCATTGACAGAAGCAAAAGCATCTCCTATTCAGAGTTTTGAGGTCCTTCTTGATATCATACGTCGGACGACCACCGTTGAGCCTTGCTGTACCTTTGAAATTCCAACTTCTTTGAGTTACAATATTGGAAAAGACGACTTGTCATGTGCTGAATGCCTGGTTAATGGGGATGTAAGTTCGAGTGGGGTGGTGAATTGGAAGACAGCATCATCCTCAAAAAATTTTGTATATATACGCTATTCAAACAACCGTTCATCCAAAGTCCTCCGTTGCCAATTTCCATCAGATTCGGATTCTTTGAACTGCTTAGGGGACTTGGAAAACAAAGAGATTAAAGATCTAAGAAATGTAGGCAAATTTCTTGGATGCACGGAATGTGATCAAAGTGAAACTGGATATCAGAAAAATGCTAAATCAAGAGCGCGAGAAACAATAACAGTTGAGCCGCATGTGTCATTATCGAAGTGCCAAGTCTCCCCTGGTTGCAGCCAACTGTCAGAAGTCATAGCAGGAGAGAACCTAGACTCTAGCATTAAACACCAGTGTGAGGGTAAAGTGAGTTTACGATATGAAGCTACTTCAAGAGGAAGGAAAAGCAAGTTCAAGAAGAAGAAAGAAAACATCATTGATTGGGATGATCTGAGGAGAACCTATTCTACAGCAGGAGTAAGAGAGGCTGTGAGTAGAACAACGGATTCTCTAGACTGGGGGGCAGTTAGAAGTGCAACAATTGGAGAGATTGCGGATATTATCAAGGGACGAGGAATGCAAAATGTGCTTGCAGAACACATAAAGGTAGATAATGCATTTTAAGAGATCTGACAGGGATCTTAAGATGGTGAAATGCTATTTCCCACCTCTGATTTATTCATTTGTTTAGGAACAGATTAATTTTCACTTCTTTTATGCAGGAGTTCCTTGATCGAACTGTTGACTATCATGGAAGTCTTGATCTTGAGTGGTTAAGAGAGGTTCCTCCAGAGAAAGCAAAGTATGCTTGCATATAAAGTTTGATCACTACTCACAAATCTACTCTTCTAGGAACATCAGAATAATTTAGATTATTTTACTGGAGTTCATTAAGGTTTTATTAAAGCTGCGCTGGATATATATGTAATATGGTTTATAACTCCTCATGCCTGTAGGGAGTACCTATTGGGCATCAAAAGACTGGGCATGAAAAGCGTGGAGTGCGTAAGACTTTTGGCGCTTCATCATCACGCCTTTCCAGTAAGAAAGATAAAAATAACATCAAGTTATTAGCTTAAATCAAGTTACTACATTTTCAACTTAACATGTTGTTTCTTCTCTGATAAGGTTGATACAAATGTGGGGCGAGTAGTAGTTCGTCTAGGATGGGTCCCTCTTCAACCACTTTCAGAGGAAGTTCAAATACATCTTCTAAACCAGTAAGGACCATTTACCACTGCATTGATACCACTATGCTTTTAGTGATGTGGTATTAAAGAATTGATAAGAAGATGACTTCGTTGTTCTACTTTAGGTACCCTCTCTTGGAAACTATTCAAAAGTATCTTTGGCCACGCCTATGCACCCTAGATCAGCGGACATTGTAATAGTCTTATAATACATGTTTGACTGAATTCATGTTTTGAAACTCAACCAGAAATGTTCTGAATCACATTTTGCATATAATACAGGTATGAATTGCACTATCAAATGATAACATTTGGAAAGGTACGCTTGCCAAAGCATTTGGGATCTTCCTTTTGCTACCTTAAATTCTAACAACGATGACTTGATATACAACCATGAAGGTTTTCTGCACAAAGAGGCAACCAAACTGCAATGCATGCCCTATGAAAGGAGATTGCAGGCATTTTGCAAGTGAATTTGCAAGGTTCGCCATTGCTGTTCTACGCAATAATTTTTTTTAAAAGCATAGTTCATACCATTCATTACTGATCCAAGTTGCTGAATGCAGTGCTAGGCTTGCCCTGCCTGGGTCAAAGGGGGAAACTACTGTTACCTCAAAGATCCCAGTTACAAGAGTTAAAGACTCTGTCGTGGTTTGTCCACCATCGATAGTGTTCTCTCCTGAGTATGACATCTCGGATTCAGGGTCCCAGACTCAAACATGTGAACCTGTCACCGAAATTCCTCGAGACCCTAGGTATGCAGAAAGACAGCCATGTGACATTGAGGACTTCTTCTCTGAGTCTCAGGATGAGATACCAGCCATCAGGCTTGACAGTGAAGAACCCAAAGAAGCTTTGCCGACAATAAAAGATATCGGCTGTAGTCTACCACAAAAGGGTGATATGTCCAAAGCACTGGTCACTTTATGCTCAGAAACTGCTTCGACTCTTTTGCCTAAACTCAAATATGTGAGTCGGCTGAGAACAGTGCACCAAGCGTAAGGAGGCATTTTTTAATCTTCGTATTACTGAGTAGTTATTCAAATTGTAGAATAAGACTGTATGACCAGTCCTTTTGAGGGAAATTTTCAACTGGAAACTAAGGTTATCAAACCCTAGACGCGTGTGATGATTGTTCTTTTAATGAATGCAGCTATGAGCTTCCAGATTCGCACCCTCTTTTAGAAGGGGTATGTTTCCTGACCCTTTGACTTCGTAAGTACTGTGCACTTGTATTGGTGCAGATATCATTTTAGAATGATCTTTTATCATACTTGCAGCTAAATAAGCGGGAACCTGACGATCCATGCCCATATCTTCTGGTAATCTGGACACCAGGTAAAATTAACATTCAAAGGCAATATCTAATGAGCATAGATCCCTAAAAGGGATTTAAGTGTACAAAGTAATGCTGCACAACTTAAATATGTTTTTTTTTTAAATAGCTGCTTATATAAAATTAATTGTGGGCACCGCCAGGTGAAATGATGAACTCCTCTGAGGAGTCCCCAGAACCAGAGATATGCATGGAGAATACATGCTTTCAGTGCAGTGATATTAAAGAGCAAAACTTTGAAAGAGTCTTTGGAACAATTATGGTGAGCAACTAAGCACCATAAGTTTATATGTTGAAAGTCGTAGTTCGCAGGTGTGACTATGTCAAAATTTTGACTTGTGTAATCATGAATTGACAGATACCCTGTCGAACGGGGACAAAAGGAAGCTTTCCTCTTAATGGAACTTACTTTCAGGTTAATGAGGTATACTTCATCTTCCCACAGTTTCTTGTCTTCTTTATTCTAGGCTTGCAGGCTTGTGAGTTTAGACCCTTTTGCATGAACCAAAAGCATTTGTATGCTTGTGAAGGTATTTGCTGATCACCAATCGAGTCACCACCCAATTTTTGTTCCAAGAGCATGGATATGGAATCTGACAAGGAGAAATCTATATTGTGGAACCTCTGCAGCGTCAATATTTACAGGTAATAATTGTATCATTGTCAACCAAATAAGATCATGTTCTGATACTTACAAAATTTGCCTTAGTAAACCAGGCTTATCAACGGCGGAAACTCAGAGTTGTTTTTGGAAAGGTATGAAACAGATGACCTATACAGATGCCATATTACCCTGATGATGAATTGTATATTGTCGTGATCACAAATTTTTGGAATCATAATTAGGAATTTCCGACAAAAAATATAAATGATGGGGCATGAGAGTTGTTTTTTGGAATTTAAGGAGATAAGATATTAAAGGTACACGAATTAGAGCATACATCATACCTGTTACGTTCACCACGAACATAAATTAAGATAACCACAGAAATTGCATTAGTGTATCAAAGTGATTTGTCAGCCGTCAATTCAAAGTGTACTAGAGGTTGGGGCACCTGCAATGCAGGTGCAACACTATTAAAGCCAGTACCTAAATAATATAAAAATGACATAGAAAGTACTTTTAAGATTAAAGCCATAACACCGCTTATCTCACAGCCCATCTGTTTTAAGGAAAAGAAAACTATAAACAGGTGTTAATGGTGGGTCAAATGACTGTAGGGTAGTGGGTTCGGGTTCCAATTTAAGGGAAAAATTGTAAGGCATTAAAAGTGAGTTAGTAAGTAGTCAATCTCAATTTGCTTGGTACGAGTGATTGACTACCAAGTAAGCAGTGCTTATATGTTATAATAAAGAGTGGGGGGAGCGGGCAGAAAGAGACCATGTTCTGCATGAGAGTGAATACAACAAAGGTCAGCAGCAGTAGTGGCAAGAGCACGATACTCGCTTCAGCACTCGAACGAGACAGTCCACTGCTTCCGAGAGAACCAGGACACCAAATTTGGACCAAAGAAAATGCAACCACTAGATGTGAAGCGACAGTCATCTGGGCTACCAGCTCAATCAGCATGGGAGTAGGCAATGATACAAGGAGTGGTAAAAGTGGTGAAAGAGAGGCCGTAGTGAAGGGTGCCTTTGAGGTAACGAATAGTGCATTTAAGAGCAACAAAGTGGGCAGAAGTGTGACAATAAGGAAACTGAGCAACTTATTGGCGATGTAAGATAAATCTGGACGGGCGAGAGTAACGTCTGGTGACATCAGGAAAGGGCTGGCAAGAGAGACTAGAAAGCTGGGGACCAAGGGCGGAAGGAGTGGAGACTGGTTTAGCATCAAGAAGAAATGCATGAGATAGAAGATAAAAAGCGCATTGAGATTGAGAAAAAAACTCCAGTTGTGTGAGAAACCTCCATGCCCAAGAAAAAATGTAAGTTGCCTAAATCCTCCGTGTCAACTAGGTTAAAGAAAAGAAACGTGAGGAATAATACCGGGGTCATTGCCGGTGGTAATAATATCATCAACATAGAGAAGGATAAAAGTTTAATCCGAGGAACGACCATAAATGAAAAGAGAGGAGGCAGACCGGAAATAAAGCCATTCTCGGAGGGAGCACTACTGAAGCGAGTAAACCAGGTATGGAGTATCTGCTTGAGGCCACAAAGGGGTTTGCATGGGCGACATGTGATGAGGATGAGAGGGATCAACAAAACCAATGGGTTGAGTCATGTAGATAGGGTTATCGAGAGAGCCATACAAAAAGGCGTTGCGGAATCAAGCGGACGAAGAGTCCAATTGCGGGTGCAAGCAAGATATAGAATAAGACTAATAATGGGGGTATGAACAACGGGACTGAGGTCTCAGTTAATCAACACTGAATTGTTGATGAAAGCCATTGGCAACAAGGCGTGCTTGGTGAAATTCAACACTGCCATCAGAATGGTCTTTAGTAAGATATGTTCACTTGCACCGAACAGGAGTGACAGAAGGATGTGGAACTAAGTCCCAAAAGTGTGATTGTGAAGCAAGGATTGAATTCGTCGAGCATGGCATCCTACCAGTGGGGTGTTTGGTAGCTTAGGTATAACAGGTGGGGTCGGGGAATGGAGGAAGGAAAGCATGAAAACAGGAAGGGAGAGGACGCTTGGTGGCATCAAATGTTGTGGTATAGTAATGGCAGCACGCAACTGCATAAACATGGGGTGAGTGGGTTGAGGAGGTAAAGGCAGAGATTAAGGACGGAGGCAATTGCAGAAATGAAGGGCAGAGAGTCAAGGGGAGGGGCAGAGGAGGAGAAAGAGGATGGGGTATGAGGAGAGGTCGGGAGGAGCTGGGAGAGGAGAAGGGAAGGTCAACATTAGAGGAAATGGGGCCAGTTACAGACGAGGAAGAAAGGGCATGGGGAGGCAGGTACAGACGAGGAAGTGGCAAATAATAGACAGAGTCTCTTATCAAAATGGCATTAGGAGAGATGATAAATTTTTCCAGTAAAGGGGCAAGAGAATTGTAGCCTTTGCTATTAGCAGTGTAACCAAGAAAAGTTCATTAGCGAATGCGAAGTCTATGGCGATTATACAAACACAAATAAGGGTAACACATAAAGATACGAAGAAAATGATAATCAGGTAATGGCCAATTGGCTGAAGAGAATCCCGTACGGAGGTTTACCTCCGAGGACCCAAGGAGGCAAGCGGTTGATGAGATAAAGACTGGTTTAAGGAGCTTCAACCCAAAAGAACTTGGTAAGACGGGCTTGATCAAGAAGTGCAAGAACCATCTCAACAACATGACGGTGCTTTTGGCAGCAACCCCATTTTCCTGGAGTGTACAATGCAATGAACAATGCCATGAACATTAAGGAGGTGTTGGAAGGGTTCGCTGTTGTATTCGCCACCACCATCTGTTTGAAGAATTTTGAGTTTGGAGGAGAGAACATTTTCAACCATATTTTAAAACGCATAAAGCGAACAGAACTTCACTTTTATGTGATGAGGATGCAACGGGAAAAGCGAGAAGAGTCATCCACTGGAGTAATGTAATATAAATAACCATCATTCGAGAATATAGGAGAAAGACCCGATAAGTCCAAGTGAACTAAATATAAGATAGACTATGACCTAGACTCAGACAAACGAAGCTCGGACAAACGAAACGGGATCTTAGTACTTTCCCTAGGACATATTGCTTTGTGAGGCAGTGACTTAATAATGAAAATAGACTGACTATTAGATATTCTTTACAAGACACTCCGATGTCGATGACCAAGAGGCATGCGCCTCAATGCAACACTAGCTTGACGAGAAGCAAACGAGCGAAAACCATGACGAGAGGTAGGTGAAGTAGACAGAGGATACAACACACACACAATTGAACCGGTCTGAAGTGTCCTCCCCATTTTTCGGTCCTGAATTTCGAAACCACTAGAAGAGAAGACAAATAAACAGTCAAGGTTACGAGTTAATTCTTTTGAATATGAGGAACGCATAAAACATCACGAAGTGGAAGAGTGCTATGAGAAGAGAGATTATCGGTGAGTAATGGGCAGAGGAGCACCATTGCCCACAATAGTATTATGGTGCCACAATATTCAGAACGATGTATGAGGCAGCATCAGTAGTCAAGTGGTGGGTGGCACCCGTATTGGGGTACTAATGCTGATTAAGGAAGGATCTAAAAGACAAGCCACTAAACTTTAGGGGCAGATTGTTGGCTTGATAAGATTGATCGAATTCTTGATAACAACGGAAGGCATCATGGTCCCTTTTGTGACAGATCTGACACTGAACAGGGGGCTTATCTGAAGACGCGGAGCAGCACCAACACCAGGCTGAAAGGTCGCTGGAGGAGCAAAGCCACGGTAATGTGGGTTGCCCCAATCTCGGCCTCGAGAAGCAACAGGAGACCAGCCACCAGCATGGCTGGAGGGACAAACGTGACCACGCGATCCAGTGAGAACTGGGCAACCAAAGCGCTGGTGTGTAGTAGAGAGCGGTTAGTGAGGGCTTGAACTTGGGATTCAAGTTGGTCTTCATGCGTGAGGAGGAGGAGATAAACCTCGGTGAAAGAGGGCTCTTTAGTTGAATGATCAAGGTGGTGATGATTTATTCATAATCAGGACCAAGGCCTGTAAGGATATGGAGCACAAGATCGGTGGTTGTTGAATGATGGAGATCGTCGGCAATTTTTTGGCTTTCTGAAGATAATTGGCAATAGATTGAGAGCTGTTGTGCAAATTTTGCAATTGGTCTTCAATTGCACATTTCTTACATGATGTTGGGCAGCAAAAAACGTGTCAAGGGTTGTCCAAGTTTCAGGGCCAGTGTTGCACTTGACAACATTAGCCAAGATGTTGAGGCTGAAGTTGGAGCTGATCCAACCCTAGACGAGTTGGTCATAGCAATGCCAAGTGGCAAGATCAGGGCTGGGGATAGAATCAAGATTGGGGGTACTATCAAGTGGAGGGGAGATGGTTTTGTCTACATCTCAGGAAATCTTGGGATCAGAGACGAGAAGAAAAGAGGCTGTGCCAGAGGAGAAAGTTGCAACGGTCTAGTTTGAGGGGAGGTAAATATATAGGGGGGTGAGAGGTTTGGCGAAGGAGAGAAACAGGGGAAGTTGCCGAAGCCAAAGCCGTGAGACAAGGCGCGGATGACGAGACATGGCATAAGGGGAGGATGAAGCCACGAAAATTAAATGGGAAGAGGATGTCGACAAGCGTTAGACGTGCACAAGGGTGTCGTCCTTTGATACCATGTAAGTTTGAGAAGCGATACCCCAAGTATGGCTCGTGTGTCCTATATATAGCAACTAAAGCTCGGAGAATAAGCCAAGGTTACAGACCGAAAAGTACAATACGAGACCCAAACTGCAAACCTATGACTTTACAAGTGGCAGCCAACATATATACAACAATTATCAAAGTGTCTTAATGCTGCAGAAAAAGTACAACCATTAAGTTTCCTAGTCTGTTGTCGGTAACACTGTCTTTAGATGGACAGGCATCCTTGACTAGGTAGAAAACTCGTAAGAAAGTTTTGGAAAACAAACCTTCTACATATTCAAAGTTTAGTATTTTGCTTAAAGGTTCACAATTAGAGCAATAAGCTTGTAGGCAAGCTATAAACATCGTGTAGAGATGAGAAGTCAGGATTCATCACTAGAGTCTGTATATTTAGACAAGCATCCACACGCACAAACCTTTTGTACTTTATTGGAGCAAACTACTACTACTTGTCTCCCTTGTGTTGGGATTATATTGGCTGACAGAGTACTAAAGGGAACAAATGACCAAGTAATAGCCTATTGGTCTAACGGTAGAGATCTCGGCTCTGAAACTCAGTAAATATCCACCACTTATTTGTTCTTGATAAGATATATACATTTCAACTAAGAACTTATGATTTGAAATATCCCCATGAGTCTATCATTGTGAAGAAGATCGAGCAGACTGTAATATTTACTGCTTAAGCTATACTATGGTTCATGGGCACACGCCATGCGTGTGTGAAAAATAAAAAAAGATAATACTCCCTCCATCCCGCTATAACCTCAGACCAGTGAATTGAATATTGATTATACTTGTTATGCACACAACACAAAATCAACGGTTTGCTACTGTTTCCTTTTTGGATGTCCCATAAATATTGCTTACATTCTAAATTAGGCAAGTATTTTCCTTGTTTTGCAATCCTGTCCCTTGTCTTATTCTCTCTCTCTCTCTCTCTCTCTCTCTCTCCCTCCCTCCCTCCCCCCCATCATTACTCCTTAACGCTTTTCCATTTCTCTTTCTTCTCTTCTCTCTCTCTCTACTCAATTCTCCCTGCTCTCTCTCTATCAGGCTCCTTCCTCCATGAATGCCAAATTTCTTTCTCCCACCTTTCACAATTCACACCTACCTCCTTCCGCAAAAAACCGAAAACCCCTGTAAGTCAGGCCACCGCCTTTTTTGCATGGTGGCCTTCTTCGACCATAATGCGCTCTTCTTCCACTGCCGTCTTCTTCTGCATCCACCAACACCACCTCCTTCATCAGTCACTAGCACTGTTGCCTTTCATTGATCTCATTTGAGATTGATATGATTTCTCTTAGGAAGCACCGACACCTCATAAAGGTTGAGATATGGTGTCCGAAACCTACTGACACCCTAACACCTCACTGAAAAGCTGGACACGTGTCGGACACCTCTCAGCGGTGTCCGAATTTTTTTTATTTTTCAAATATTGGACACTTCTTCAAGAAGTGTCGGACGCTATGGAGCCAATATGAAAATTTCAAACCTAGTTTGGGGGTCACTATGTAATAATTGACATATTTGGGGTTCCTTTAGAAATAAACTTTAGGTATACCCTAATTTTATCGACCCATTAATGTCTGATGAGCACTCCTTGTGGCTATTGTCTGCCGAAGAGAACAAAGCCATCAAGCCGACGACCCACTACTGCCGCCGTCGCCGGAGGATCTCGCTGCCGTTGTTGGATTCCAGTAACAGGTTTCTCTCATCTCTTTCTTTTTCCCTTCTTTTTCACATAAGCAACTTCTCGCTTTGGATCTGCAACTTGAAGATTCCAACATCCCAACTTGAAACTGTCTTTCTCTCTCATCTCTTTCTTTCTTTCTTTCTTTCTCCCTTCTTTCTCTCTCAATTCTTATGTGGTGCATCTCTCTCTGATAAGCGGGAGACGAGAACTTAAAACAGGGGTTTGTGAATTGGGCCAATTGGCCTTAAAGCAACAAAACGCTAGCGGAAGCAATTAATTTAACAGCCCCTTTAAAAGGTTTCTTTAATGACATCACGAAGAGAATACGTATTCCCATCTTTCTAATCCTTATCTTTTTTTACCGAAATCATTGAAGCTTTCAAGCTTTTGTTTCGGTACATTCAACCTCATTTACAGAGGTCTCCTTAGGCTGATTTTGCTGATTCATTTCATTTCTCATTTCTTTTTTATTCATTGTCACTCAATTTCAGAAATGGATAAAGCTAGTAGTGCACTAAGCGCAGCTGTAACAACTAGTACGGATGACCCATTAAAAACTTTGTAGAGATTCGTGATAAGGTGTGGCAAGGCTGCACAAGGGGAGGGAACTTCCCTTCGGAGTGCACTTTCCGCAAAGTACAGAAGAAGGAATCGTATACAGGGGTGAGGGCACATTTGTTAGGGGTAGCAAATGCTGGCCAAACCTTGCTCAAAAGTGACGAAGGACATACTGAAGTTCAAAAGGTTGGAGGATGAAGTTACAGAAAGAGTAAAAAATGCTTCTAATTTTGAGGCACCTTTAACCACGACTAGTGGATCTCATTCAAATGTTGATGTAAGTTCAATGTCCATGCAAGAGAATAAAAAATAAAGAGGACAAATAAACTTGAAGATGCTTTTAACCACGAGGAGCGTGAGCAATTAGATCATGAAATTGTTAGGATGTTTTATACTACTTGTCTGCCATTCAACTTAGCAAGGAACCCACACTATCAAAGCTCATATACTTTTGTTGCTAATCATAAACTTGGGGGGTATGTCCCACCAGATTATAATAAGTTCAGGACCACTCTTTTTATAAAAGGAGAAAAGGAATGTTGATAGGTCGTTAGCACCGATTCGAGCCATGTGGAATGGGAATGGTATAAGTGGTGTTAGTGATGGGTGGAGTCGCTCGCAAAGGATGCAATCATTAATATCATGGCTCTTTGATGGTGCTCCCATGTTTTTTAGAGCAATAGATTCTTCGCGAAGGACAAACGTTTCATTGCCGGGTTGTTGAAGGAAGTGATAAATGGAGGTTGGGCATGAGAAGGTGGTCCAAGTTTTAAGGACAATGCTCCAGTTTGTAAGGCTACTGGGCAGCTTATTGAGCAAAAATATTCGGGCATTTTTTGGACATCATGTGTTCTTCGTATGCTTAACTTAGCATTGAGGAACACATGTACAGCCATGAATGTGGACAATAATCAAAGTACTTTTATGGAATGTGTTTGGATTATCAATATTATTGGGGATGTTTGGCAAGTTAAAAATTTCGTCAGGAATCACTCAATAAGATTGGCAACGTTTAATGAGTGTAAATTCGAACTTGCTTTTTGTGGCCCAAACATGTCTTGCTTTTGCTATTGTGATGTTTAGGAGATTAAACTCATTGAGAGTGGTCTTCAAGCCATGGTAATTAGTGATCTTTGAAATCTTTATTGAGATGATGAAATAGTGGGATTCCATTGATTACGTACTTTCTTTCACTACTCCTATATATGACATGCAAAGAATTTTTGATACCATTAGGCCTTGTCTTGACCTAGTCTATGACGTGGGATTCTATATTAAAAAGGTTAAGAAGGCTATATATAGATATGAAGTGAAAATACCCGACAAGGATTCCACTTCCTTTGATGTGGTGCACAATATTCTTGTAGTTTGTTAGAACAAGGATACATCTCCACTTCACTGCATGGCACATTCTCTAATCCCAAGGTAATATCATCCTACGTTAACTTTTGAGCTGTCTTTTGGCTTCGACAAATTCACCGGCTTACTTATATATCTAAACGTGTTCATTACTTTCTTACATAAGGTAATATACCTGAGAGTGGCTTGAAGAGGACCCCTTCTCGAGCTCCTCCAGACAAGGATAATGAAATCAACAAAGAGAGAATGCTATGTCTTCTGAAGTACTCTCAAAAGTTGAAGGAACGCAACAAGGTGAATCTAGAGTATGCTGAATTTATTGGGTCTAGTGGAGATTTTAGAGAGTATGATTCCATCTTTGATCGCTATGGTTTTGATCCCAAGATTTGGCTTCTTTATGGTGCAAGTGCACCTATGCGCTAAGCCATAGCCTTGGAAGTTTCTTGCACGTCATTCTTCATCATTTTTTACCGAAAGTAATTGGTGCACCTATTCTTTTATTCACTCAATGAGAATGAACAAGATGACACCGCCAACGTGCGAAGGACTTGGTTTTTGTTCGTAGCAATGTCTGTCTTATGTCAAGGACTCAAAAGTATGCCAAGACAGAGCAAAATGTGGGATGTGGGGGGAGATAATCATGATGGGTTTAAGGATGTTGGATGCTTGTGGTTTGCGGATCTATCATTTGATGAGCCAGAGATGCGAGTTGTAGTATGCAGGGAGGAGAATAATGATGGAGGTGGAGAGGGTGATGAAGAAGATGACACTTTGATGCAGATTGAGCCCTTGATGGATGGATAATTGTGTGACCTTTTCAGGTATTTCCCAGTTTTTGTGTTTCTGTTTCTTGTTTGTATGACTTTGTAAGATTTAAGTTCTTCTTATGTGATGTATTTTGTTTTTTTTTTTTTGTATCATGTTGGATTTAATTTTAAGTGTGACTTGTATTTGAGTTACTTGTTTGGTGGTTATTGATTGTTTTTTACTATTTTTAGATGTGGTATTGGTATTTAATAAATAAATTAATATATATAACCACGAATGGGATTAAATGGCTAATTTTTTTTCAAAATGCCCTTGTTGGATAAGAATCCTATTCAAAATCAAGAATATTTTTGATTTCTCATAAGATATTAAGCTTCTTTGCTTAAAGGGTAAATTGCATAAAATACCTTGTGGTTTGAGCTTATTGCAAAAAGGCTCCTGTAATTATAAAAATTGCAAAGAGATACCTGAAGTCACTAAAGTGTTGCATTAGACGATTCCCGTAACAGAATAATACAAATGTCTAAATTGCTCATGTATATAATGGCTCCTCAATAGAAACCCTATTGTAGATCTAGGTTTTTTTTTTGGAATGGTCTTGGTGTTTGACAGGAGGGCTCGTGGAAGGTCTGGTGGTGACACGGGTGGGGGGCTAATGGCAGGGTTGGTGGCTGTGCAAGTGGTTCCGGTGATGACGAGAGGGCTTAGATCGGGGTGGGTGGACTAGGCTGTGGCGGCCGCACAAGTGGTTGCGGATGATGGAAGGGCTAGCGGTGGCGCAGGTGGCTGGGACTGATAGTGGGGTTGGCGGCGGTGCACGTTGTTCGGGTGATGACGGAGGCCTTAGATCGGGGTGGGTAGACCAGGCTATGGCGGCAGTGAAAATGGTTGGGGATGGTGGAAGGGCCGGTGGCGGCGTAGGTGGCTGGAGCTGATTGCGGGGTTCGCGGCGGTGCAAATGGTTCTGGTGATGATTGATCTAACGATGCACGGTTCGTGGTGGGTGGTGGCGGCATACTTGTTCGCTGTGGGTGGCGGCTGCATACTTGTTCGCTGTTGCACAGTTGGCTTAGGTTGATGAAGGGCTAGCGGCGGCGGCACAGGGTTGTGGTGGTCAGGGTTGGGTGGTGGCAAAAATTGGGGATGGTGGTGGTGGGTGGGGCTCTGTGAGGCGCTAGGTTTAGATTATGAGGTTGGCGACTTGGGTTTTGGTTGAGCGGTGGCGGCTAGGGAACTAAAAACCGTTCTTCCTTTTTCTTATTCTCCTCTCCTTGACAATAAACCATCACAGGTGAATATAAGGTTAGCAATAAATTCTCCTCTATTTGGTTCTCCTCTGTTTAGTAGCAAACCATCAGAGGTGACCATCATCCAAACTATCAGATTAGTTCTCCTCTGTTTTGATTACCTTTCACCAAGATGATGATAAATTCTTTTGTAACCGTAGCAATAAAGGAAAAAGATATAGATGGGTTCAGCTCAACAACATTAGATGAACATATAGAATAGATATGTGAATAAAGGAAAAAGACAGAGATGGGTTGAGTAGCCGGCAGTAGCTGCGGCAAAGTGGTGTAGCAGCGGCTTTGACTGGACCAGTGACAGCAAAAGGTGGAGTAGCAGATGGCAACGACGGGAGCAACAACGACATCGAAGGGAACAGTGGCGACTTGTGCACAACGGGTGCAATTAGAGTATGAGATAGATTTAGGTTCTCAATTAGAAAGGAAATAACTGAAAAGAAATTAAAAAAGAAGACGGTCTAGATTACGCCACAATGACATTAATCAATAGCTCAACTTCTTGAGCCTTTTTTGGCGCCAGTGGTAGAGCCAGAAAGATCTTCAAATGTGGGCGCCAAATATATAAGATAGAAACTATCACAAAAATTGCGAAACTCTGAATCCAAAATAATAAACCTAACAAACTTCAATCTGAAACCTATTCACCCACAATTCACGATCAACAATTGCAATCTAAAATTAAAAATCCATAATCTCATTCTGAAATTAAGAATTCCACTGGCAGCCCCATTTCCCGATTGCAAATTTTAATTACAAAACCCAATTGTCAAATTCTAAATTGAAGCAAAAACAAAGGTGTTCAAGTTCAAGGAATTAGAAATTTTAAGAAATAAACATCGAGCCTCATTCGGATCTTACCTTGCTTCAGAAGTGAAAGATTAGGGTTTGCAACTTTGCATGGAAGCAGTGGAGGGATTCCAGTAATCAGTGGAAGTATGATGGCTTTAATTTGGGAAAAAAGCTAAGGTTCTTCATGATTTTTAGGCTAAAGCGATGCGGTGGAGAAAATTAGGTGAGATACTGAGATTTCGGGAAAGAAAAGATGAGGAGAGCATTAGTGGTCACTGCATCAGAGCAATACTTCACAACGAATCAACAATGCCGGAAGAATCGACGAATCGATGAATTGAGCAATACACCACGACTTCAACCATCCAGCTACGATCAGATCTATCGTCTACACGACTGTGCTGGTCGCTTGAGGTGGACTGGCAACGGAAGCATTGGGTCGTGTCGTTGAGCGCATGAGGGCGGTGAGGGGACCAAGGAGATGGCGTGCGTTATCCGTTATGTGGCCGGCGGAAAGATGATCTTTTGTATTGATTTGGAAAGAGAGAGCCTTTGGAAACAGCAGAGAAGAAAGATGATCTTTTGTATTGATTTTATGTGTGAACTTTGTTATTCTTTTTGGTTTACATGTGTAAGTTCATCATTTTAAATGACTAAAAAGACTTGTTTTTTTTAACTATCTTTAGAATTTTTAGGTAACTTAACACGTAAAATGGGTAGAAATATATCTCCTTTAAGTATTTTTAAAATTTTTCAGCGGGCACATTTCTCATTGGGGATAAAAAAAATCATATAAAATGAAAAAATAATGGAGAAGCAGGTGGGCACCCACAGATGCCTGTAAGGCGCATGCCTCCTCAAAAGCGCTGTGCCTAGCCCTAGGCGAGGAGCACCACCTACATTGGGTTGCGCCTTGCGCCTAGGTGTGCCTTTGATAATAGTGACCAAGCCTCACCATAAGTACCTTTAAAATATTTGCGTCAAAATTTAACCTTAAAACTTGCCTAAATCAAGATTGATAAAAAGAACACTTTAATTTCTGCTACCCCTTAGAGAAGCGTTCCTAAGTTCAGGTATTATTATGTTATTTCTTTTTATCTTTTATTTAAGGTGGACCGTCTTTTGCATCTACTAACTTTTTTACGTGGTTGAAAGTTAAATTTATCGACATAGGACCACATTGGCTATGTAGATAAGTAGGTGTAGTATTATCAATAAAAGGATATAAGATTTAAAAGTAAAAATCTTGTGACAAATATATGTTGAATTACATGCACAAGAGTAATGATAGCCTAATATGTATTGTTAAGATTAGGAAGAGGAAAAAGAAGATAACATACCTAAAGAAAATAAGATGGAATGAGTATTGTGTTCCCCAACGACCATTACTATATGAAATGACCATCACTTTACAGAAAGAAACAAGATGGATTATGGATGATACTGAGAGTCATAGTTGATGAGATTTTGAACTTTAGCGGATACGTTTGCTTGAAAAAAGGACAAAACTTTAAAAGTGAACGGTAGAAAATTTAGGAAGATCTTTAAAAGTTACGACTACCATATTTGTTGCTTAAGCAATTGAGTTTTTTATGCACCCTGCTAAGTCTCTTATTCGAGTTCATTTTGATTCTTGATGTTAAAGATGTAACATTTAAGCTCTTAAGTCCTAATATACAAAATTCGGTTATGCGTATATTAATCCTAACTCCTACTCATCAAACACTATTTTTTACGATCCTTTCTTGGTTACAAAATTTGAACTTCCATTAGTATAACTTAATCATAATTCAAAGGTTTACACTACTTTGTATGTATATATATATATATATACACAAACACATATATATATATATACACAAACACACACACCCTATAGAATAATATTACTAGAGATTGGACAACTACCATATTTGTTGCTTAAGCAATTGAGTTATTTGCCCTGCTAAGTCTTTTAATCGAGTTCATTTTGATTCTTGATGTTAAAGATATAACATTTAAGCTCTTAAGTCCTTCTAATATTCAAAATTCGTTATGCGTGTATTAATCCTAACTCCTTGTCATCAAACACTATTTTTTACGATCCTTTCTGGGTTACAAAATTTCAACTTCCATTAGTATAACTTAATTATAATTCAAAGTTTTACACTACTTCGACTCACACACACACACACACACACTATAGAATAATATTACTAGAGATTGGACAACTCCAGTATGTACACCTCATTATATTTTTATGTGCATAAAATTCTAGAACACTTTTTTCGCCTATATTATTGCTTTGTCAAACTTATAATGTTTGGTAAAAATTAAATATTTGTGAAAGATGTTTGAAACTAATTAAAATTTTAGTGTTCCTTGAGTAACAAGATATAATATGGAATAATCATGATGCTCTTTAAATGATAAGTTGATGCGACAAAAGAAATGTTGACAAATATGTTGGTAATTGACATTAGCAATTTGCATTTGAAAGTAAAACCACGTTTTCTGCAATAAACTTCCCATGCTTTGAGTCTTTGATAATCAGTTCAAATTGTTTTCATATTATGATTTAATTAAAATAATCATACTAATTAAGTTTAATTATATTTTTATATTTAGGTCTACAACTTTTTTATTCTAATCCTATTTAACGTGCAAAACACATGATCCTTACTATTATATATGTATATATATATATATATATATATATATATATATATATAGAAACTCAGCAGTATCTTGTAGCGTTCAAAATTTAATTTTTGGAAAATTGCGGTGTTTGGTGTCCCAGTCGGTGTCTGTTTCGGACACGGTGTCTGTGTCTGTGCTACCTAGGATTTCTCCGTAGGTTTCAAATCTGATTTCACAAAACATTTTCAAGTTTTTCTATTTTAAACATTAATTGCGTTGCTGCATCTGAATTTCATTTCTTGCTTTTTCTTTATAAATGATTTTGTGATCGATGTTGTAAATATGCTACTAATATTTCAATTTTAGATTTACTTCCATAAAATGTTTTGATTTTGAAGAGAAAAAATGTAGACACGGGTCTGAGGAACGACGATAGTAAGGCTTGGGAGGAACTATGATGGCTGTGGATGGTGGTTTGAAGGAGCTAAGTTGGTTCCTTTGACGAATGACGTCTGAGAAGATATGGGTCTTCCAGAACGAAAATCCTTTTTACTGAATCACTTTAAAAATGTGTATAGAGAACGAAGATAGCAATCGTCTTCAAAAATGAAAATACCTGTGCAGTAAAAATAAGTATTTAATACCAGAATTCATGACTAGATGATGATAAGCAGAAAGGGAGAGGAGACAGTGTACCAGAATTCATGACTAGATGATGATAAGCAGAAAGGGAGAGGAGACGGTGTTAAGGTACCATTTGTTCTAAAAGTTTAAACTGTTAGAGAATGGACCCAACTATGTATGCCATGCTTCATACTTCCTTTCATGTGTAAGCTTCGGATAGCACGTGGAGAGACAAATCAAGTTGTACCACGACCAAGTCTACAAGGAAATAGAGTGCAAGTTGTACTATAATAGGGGAACGAAATATGCGAGTGAGAAGAATCTAATCCAAGAACTTGCCAAACCAGAACCTACTATTTGCTCTAAAAGCTTAAGTAGAAAGAGGAGGGAGTATAAAATAAATTATTCGAGAACAATTGTGATAACATACGAATTGGAAAAGAAAATGCTGATGACCAATGAAAAGCATAACTTGTGAAAAATAAATTCCATGGATGTAGTGTAGCGAGAGTTTGGGAAGGTAATTTCCTATAATAGTGGGATTATGGTTGGTGGAAATCATTGAAACATCATTTAACAATTTTAGTTTTGTTGAAGTGGTGGGAATAAAGTAGATGGTGGGAATAAAGTAGACATTTCCATAGAGCATGAGCAGAGCATTAAGGATGAGAAATAGGAACGGGAGTAAATGGTGCTAGTTATGCCCATTATCAAAAAAGACCATTAAACATGATGTCTTTAGAAATTTTGAAAGAGGATAATATTGAATCACAAATATCCAATCCATAACTCTCCTCAGGCTTGACATAGTGTAGATTGACAAGTTTTCTTGATAGGAAAACGTGTTTTGCAAGCATATATGGTACTTGACTATACCCTGTATATCGAACACTTGAGAGTGTGAATAGTTTCCACATTGTTCCTATGCAATTATTGCAGCACATCTAGTAAGCAAACAGAAAACTACAATCTTTAAGGGGCTTTCATACCTCGCACGTCCATGCAGCTTTTGCAAATACAAACTTAGACGAGGCAGGCGCAGCACCTGAGGATAGGTTCCAGGGTTGGGTACCAATTCTTTGATCTATGTCTACCAAATTAATAGTTGGTTTAGACCACTAGAAATATACAAACCTAGTAACCCACAGCTTTTCTATTTCTGTTTTCTTCTTGTACTATGCAGAGCGAACATTCTTGAGTAGATAGTTCCCTCCAGGTAGGTTGGCAGGGTGGGGGATTTAGGGGAGGTTGTGACAGAGAGAGTTGTCGTTCTGGGAACACTATCCAATCAAGAATCTTATTTCTGATATGCTTGTAAGACATGTTGTCCTTTTTCTCTTCCTGATCCAGATAGGAAAAGCAATTGTCTACCATAAACATTGGGGCGGATGATTTATCTATGCTCTTGGTACGCTTGGGCATCCAGAAATGCGCACACCTTAGCGGCCTTTAACTGAGTAGCATGAACTGGCCATAGGTCTATTACAACTCGACCTTTTCTCTTAGACACACATCGAACAAATGCATATTCCATTTAGACGACCACTGCATGTCAAAGCCATCGCTTAAGAACTTTAATTTTCACTACCTAACAGATCTCAACCTCAGAGTTGCTTAGGCATATAGACTAAGCAGACCTACCAAAAGTTTCTCATGTTCATACTGTCCGATCTGATCTATCCTACACAATTGTGGATTATCCTAAGTTATGTATTTCAACTCGTGTAGGGTTTATTTGTGTGAGAGGGTTTGACAGAACAACGGGCGCACCTCAAGATCTGGCTGATAGATTGCATCGTTCCACAATGGCTCCAGTGAAGAGAAAAAGGAACAGGTGATGAGTAGGATGATGCCACAAAACAAATTTAGGAGGATATCGAATTTCAGATGATGTCTTGTTCCCTGCCCTCATAGTAAGTATTTTGTGTGTTTGCTTTTGGAAATGTGTATAGAACAGAATGATCCAAGAAATGAGGAATAGTCAGGGAGGAATTGTTTCGACAGACTTCTAAACTTATGTTCCATGTTATGACATAAATGCTTTTGAACTTCTGTTTGTCTTTGGAAATTATTGTTAATCCCTTGTACCGGTCCCCATTGTATTTTTTGACTAAAACCCAATGCAGTAATCTCGACCCAAAGTTTTCGAGGTATACAAGTTTTCTGAAATTTGCGATGGAGTAAATAAAAGCATTGAATTTCTAATGGGCTACTGGCTAAGTTTTCATCAATGCTCATTTTGCCAAACAATTTAGATGACTACATGTTTTATGGTGTTTGTAATTTCTCTTTAACATGTCTGTTTTAAGTTTCAAAATTGCCAAATCTGGAGTTTTGCTAAAACTAGGAAAGTAGATTATATATAATTAGTGACTAAAGACCCAAAGTTACACCATTCTCGTGTGGAACTGAGTTGGAGAAAAGAAGGTTGAGGCACAGGTGTCTGGTTTTAAAGACGATTTTTGGAGATTTGATGGACTAGCTATATTCTGACTTATCCATTGCGCCTTCCTAAGACAAATCGTGGGGTTATCCGTTTGCACTTTTCCCAGTTGACCTTTCACTTTCCTCAGCATTTTGATTCAAGGTTCTTGATTAGTCTTTTGGAATTCGTCGAGCATGGAGAAGTTCATGATCCTTCTAAATTCAAGGCGGAACTAACCTCGCAAGAATAGGCACCCTTGCAATAACCCAAAGGCCTTGTAGAATGCATTCTCATTATTGTCTAAAGTATATATTTTTCGCAAGGATATATGTATTTCGGTTGGTTCTTCTCCATTCTTTGGCTGCGATCTTGGGCTAGGTTAACTACCATTACACTAATTTTCAAATCCATGATATCAGGACTATAGGGGATGCAGAATGTACGTCAAAATCCTTCGGGAAGAAGATCAACCAAGTGCCCGAAGAATATTATTCAAGTTCTTGCATATATATATGGATTTGGTATGGAGTTTCGAAGTCAGCCGAACTACAAAACATGGAGGAATTGTCGGGAGCCTTATCTCGTTAGTGAATAATAATTGTGGGAGGTTTTTGGCAGTGAAGGCACAAAACTGCAAAGAAAATTTCGAAGCATTGAAGAAATGGAAAACAAAGAATGCTAAAGTTGAATTAGTGTTGAATATTGAACATGTTTATTCAGGGCATCTCTTTCAGATTTCCTTAAGCGCCCGGGACACTTCATTCGTGACATGCGACAGCATTAAACTAATCTAGAACAAACTATTGTTCCTATCCGGGTTGTAGAAATTTTCCTCCAACCCCGTGTACAGTGACAAATAACAGTCATTAAATATTTCTAGTGACTTTTCTTCTAACACTTTCAGCGACAATTCTTAGTAGCACTTTTTTAGCGTCACTAAATAAAAGTCACTAGAAATATGTAGAGACGATTGATTGTGCTATATAGGGGGTAGGAGGAAGATTCCTCCAATCGAGATAGGAGCGAATTTTTTTTTCAAATAGTGAACTCTTTCGGCCCCGCAAGCATCCTTGAGAATCCTCTCTCCTCTCAAGGACATAAAATTGAAGAGATGCAACGTGGTGGAGAAGAAAATGGATCTTATAGAAAATATGAAAGAAAAATGGAAAGTTTTTCCAATTGAAACTGCAATACTTGATACTTCGACCTTCATTAATGTTGAAGATGATTAGATCGTGGACTTGCTTTGCAGTAATTATCTAACTGAGGATGAATTTAAGTTTTCAATTCAATCTTTATACAAATCGGTAGCTTTTTGCTCATAATTTTGCACATTCTGCAGAGAAGGTTGATATTGTCATTAGCGACAATACTTGTAACACAATAGGTCCGAAAATTTCTTTCATGTTCCCAAATGGACACTCATAATTGGTAATTTCCTCTACCTAAACCTTGAAAGCTGTCACTTGGGCTCAGCATCAACATTTGTTATGCGTTGTGATTTATACTAATCCAAAACGTTTGCTTAATTATATTGTAGGAAGTAGCAGGTACGGTTCTATATGATATATGTCATGCTAGTATAACTTTTCACTTTTGCAGGATAATATTAGGAAGCAAGAGACCGCTAATTGAAGCACTCTCACTTTTTTTGCATGTAAAATAGGATCTCCGATATCTATGGACTCGAATCCTGATTCAGATAAATGTGCTTGTACTGTAGTGGGTACAGGTATAGCTCCTTTTTGGGAGAAAAAATTGTAAATACTAAAATAAAGGTGACGACTTTGTACCATTTATAAATTAAAGCTTTGTACTATTGAATAACCCAAAAAAAAAAAAATTTCTTGAAAACACAACTGCTAACACATTCACAATATGTTTATTTGCCTACATAAGTGGTTTCCTCCTTTGTTTTAGCCATCTTATGTTGCTTCACTTTAGTCGATATATATGTGCTTCTTATTTTAATAGTTGGATCTTCAATTTTCCTTTAAAAATTTCAATGATATCATTTAATAGTTGGATCGTCTATGGATGTGCTTCTCTTTTTTTTCTTCCTAATCCCCCACCCTTCTAATCTTCCCTCTCCCTCATTAGCTATGTTTTAACTTCACTGTAGTTTCCTCTCTAGCTTTGTTGAGGTTAGAATGTATTTAGATTATACTCAATTAATCTGGTTGTTGATAGGGGTATCCAACCTGTCCATCCTCTTCTATCTTCCTTTCTAGGTGGTTAACTTCTAATTGTATTGTTCTTCTGACGTGTTTATATAATTTTGATAATTTTTGTTTGTACCAGTATGGTTGGCAATCATGGAGCTAGCACCAGCAATCGGGAAGGCCTAGCCAGGGGCGAGGAGGCCGTGCTGGAAGTCGTTCTAGAGGCTAGGAGGTCTTAGCTGGGGAGTTACCCTATGTAGAGGAGTAGTAGCAGAATCCAGAGCCCATGGGTGCAGTTTTGAACACGAGGAACCAAATTTTGACTCTGATGACTTAAAATCTGGCCAATCAGTAGCTGGGAGTACATGACTCGATTCATCCATAGCCACAACCTCATGAGGGAGTACCCTGAGTCAGTTCAACAAGCAGAATATGGCCAAATTTAGGGGATTAATGGACCCTATAGATGCAGAGGGTTACATAATCGAGATAGAGAAGATCTTCTGGGCAAATCATTACAGTGAGAAACAGAGGGTAAAGCTTGTTGTAAATAAGCTGAGGGGCAATACAGACAAGTTGGTAGAGATGAGTAAGACTCCTTAACAGTTGGCCGATATAACTTGGGAGCAGTTTAGTGAGTTATTCTACTATCGGTACTTTTTTGCGAACTACCGTGAACAAATGCCCAGAGAGTTAACAAACTTGACGCATGCAGATCAGGATTTGATAGACCAGTTTGAGATGGCTTCTCGCATCTTGCTAGGTATACAATGAGGACGTTGTCGATAGAGGCAGATAAATGTAGGAAGTTTGAGTCGGGGCTTAATCTTGGCTCGATTGACGAGCTATGTGGAGTGTCTAGACTTGGCACGTGCTTCGGAGTATTCTAAGTCTAGCAATAAGAAGAAGTATGAGTAGAGGCAGGGTAGCCAAAAGAGAGACATGGAGGAGTCTTTCTTATAGGGCAGAGTTATAGAGGCTAAAAAGTGTCAGCAGTTATTACAGTTAGCAGAACAGGGTGCTTAAGGCCAAAGGATGGGGAATATTCAGGGATTCAGGCCCAATTCGACTCAGGGATTGAGGTTGGACCAAGGCGAAGTGCGGAGTATAAAGGAGCGCAGGAGCCAGACCAGCTCAGATATAGGAGTTAGACCACCGCAGAGCCCTGTATTTTGATCTACACAGAGTACTGGTCAAGTTACCCAGTCAGCTTCTCAGGCCGGGCCTTGTACTACGTACATAAGGAGCTGTGGTGGTAGGCCATGCTATAAACATAATGAAGGATGTTTTAAGTGTGGCAGTGTAGAGCATTAGGTTCGAAACTGTCCATCTACTAGAAAAATCAGTCAACTTTTTGCCCTGCACCTACAGTTAGTGCAACAACGACCAATACTCCTTGTCAGGAAGGAGGACAGAATCAGACTTAGCAAGCTCAAGCTCAACAGGGACAGAGGCCCAAGACATCAGTTTGTGTCTTTTCTATATCTGTTTAGGATTCTGCGGCATCTAATGACGCGGTGTCAAGTATACTTTCGCTTAATTCATTAGATGCTCGTGTATTGTTTGATTCTAGAGCATCATATTCCTTTTTACCACTTAGTTTTGCACGACACTTGAGGGTGATAACCCGTCTTTTGGAGACTGACCTTACGATAGACACTCCGATCGGAGAGTCTTTGATAATTTTTATTGTTCTCAGTGATTGTATTGTTCGTATTAGGGATAGATACCTTCATGTGGATCTCATCCCAATAGCTATTCATGATTTGTATATCACATTGGACATGAATTTATTATCTTCCAATCATGCATCTGTGCATTGTCATGGGAACTTAGTTGTTTTGTCAGGGTTAGTCTGAGTTTGTTCATGGAGTACATGTTTCAATTGTGTCTGTAGAGATTTGCATTCTACTTCTAGATTTTAAACGAGTTTCTTAAATGCTATGGGACTGACTTTAGATTTAGTATTGTTTTCCATCCCCAGACAGATGGTCAGTCAAACAGGACTATTCAGACTTTGGAGGACATGTTGAGGGCTTGTGCTATGGATTTTCAGAATAGCTCAGATACCAATTTGTCATTGGTTGAGTTTGCGTACAACAATAGTTATCATACCAGCATCCAGATGGCGCCTTTCAAGGCTTTGTATGGTAAGAGATGCATGACCGTGTTATGCTGAAAAAAGGTTTGTGAGGGTCGACTCATTAGCCCAGAGTTAGTTCAGGTGACCTATGAGAAAGTTGATCTAATTCGATCACGTGTGAGAGCATCACATGACAAGCAAAAATATGTATGCCTCTAACTGTACGCGAGATTTGGAGTTTATAGCTGGCGATCGAGTCTCTCTGAGGATTTCTCCTTGGAAGGGAGTAATGCATTTCGGGGAAAAGGGAAAGTTCAGCATTAAAATATTTGTCGGTCCTTATGAGATTCTTGAATGGATTGGACTAATAGCTTATCATCTGGCATTATTTGTCTCATGACTAAAATGTGTTTTATGTGTCAGTTTTGAAGAAGTAAGTTCGTGATCCGACTCATGTGTTGCATCATCGTCACAATGATGTTCAGACAGACTTGAGTTATGAAGAGGTGCTAGGGGAGATATTAGGCCGGCATGAGATCAAGTTCTTATAAGTTGGGATCTAGAGGATACCATGCAAAACGCCTCTCCTCATCTTTTTGATACCGCATGTACGTTAAATTTCGAAGATGAATTTTTTATAAGTTGAGGGGAATGCAATACCTCAAACCTACCGTTGAATTTATGGTACATTCTAGCTTATTATTTATCAAATGTAGCAACGGTGTTATAAGTGGTTTTATTTGGGATCTTTAGCGACCAATGATATTTAGGACCTTTAGTGACATTTTGTAAGATTCGTAAGTTTCAAATGATTGAAAGGGGGTGCAATAGTGAAGTAAACAAATAATTTGGGGGGGGGGGGGGGCATAAAAATGTATAGGAGTCTTAGGATTCAGTATGAAATAAAGGAAATTCTCACATTTACGTTACTATGTAATGGCTAAAATAGGGGATGATAATGGATTTGATTTCAGGCTTTTTAAAAGGAGTTAAAGGGGAGGATGAGGGCCGTTAGTTCGAGGAATTCAAGAACAAAAAGAAGGGCAAATCTACTAGAGAGAAACTAAATTAAAATAGGTTCTCGGGACTAAATTTTGATCGGCAAAATTCTGGCAAATGGGTTTGATTTTTCAGTATGCCGTCACCTAATTCATTGTACTTCTTGTGTTGTCTTAGTGTATGTATAGTGTGTATAAGTGTGATGTGCGCATGGTGTGTGAAAAGGGGCTGCCAAAGCAACCGTGGTGAATGCAGTGCCCGTCTATATATGTGGGTATGTGTGTGGAATGTGTTGGGTGCATAGAAAGTGTGCGAGTGTATATGTTTGTGCAAGAGTGATAGGGTGTGTGAATTGATATGTGTATTGTGTGAGTCGTGTGTGTCTCGTGAGTGTATGTAGGTAAAAAGGAAAATCGGGGGTTATCAAGTGTACAGGAGTGAGTGATGTTTGTGGGGGCTGCCTTACAGTCGTGGGTTTTTGTGTAATATGCTTTATGCTATGTGCATGTGAATACGTGTATGTCTCTTTGTAATATATGTGGCAGTATGTGTATAGTGTTTATATGTAGTATGTTGTGGTGTGTCTGCAAGATACGTGCATGTGTGGGTATAACATATGTGACGATGAGTGTAACCATGTGCGTATAGCCGTTTGGGGGGGGTGCAACTGTGTGTGTTGTCTGTGAACTGTGTGTGTAATGGGTGCGTTAGTAGATACGAGTACATGGCAGTAGGCGTGGGTGTGTGCAGCTCTGTGGGTTGGGGTGTGGGTTTAATGTGTGTTTGTGTGTAGACACAATACGTGCGTGTGCATGTTTTGCGTATAGACAGGTGTATCTATGGCTATGATGTATGAATGTGTATGCATGTCTGTGGTGTATACATAGTGAGTGTGTGCGCGTATGTATTGTGTATATATTTGTGTGTGTGTGTATTAACAGATGCAATGCATGTGTAGCTAGTAGTGTGGTACCGTGTGCAGTTGTAGCATGCACTTGTGCTGGTGTATCATGTGATTGCATAGGTGTATTCCTTGCTAGTATAGTCGTGCAGGTGTATTCTGAGTTATGAATTGATAACAATGTGTATTTATTACCATTGAGACCTTATATTGTGCCTTAGTGGATTATTTAAATTAATGCTCATATCTTATTGCACACCAACATCAAATTACAAGTTGATTTAATAATTATTGTTCTTCTCTATATTGACATGCGATAATATATTGAGGCGTTATAAGGATGGTTTGTATTGGGCGTTATAAGGATAGTCCATTTACTGCTTGGGATACAGGCTAGTACTTTGATGGACTAGTTATCATACATATGCCTAGGTAGTTGCATTTTGTATTGTGCATTGCTTGTGTGGCTTTGCTATTGCTAATGTTCAATATCAGCGTGTGTACATTGTTTCCGAAAGTGATTGTTTTGATGTCTGATCGAAGGGATGGACTTAGAACTCTTTCTAATATTGTTATCGAATTAACTGTGATCATTCGAAAACTATTCTGAAAATTGTCATCGATTTGAATCTGAGAATCGTTTTGTTTTCACTTTGTATGGTCCTTAAACAACCTTACTGAACTTTCAGAAACTCACCCTTACTTATTCCTTTCGGTTGCAATGATTACTACTAGATTGCTTGGGATGGGTTTAGAGCCCGAGTAAGAAATTGGAGTATTATCATTGTTTTGATTAGTTGAACCCTAAGTGGGTAAACATTATTTAGCTTATCTTTATCGAGAACCTAAACTTGGTCTTTTCCTTTATGATTATTTATTTTACAGAATTTGAGTTATTGCATTGATTAGAAGCTCTGACATATATTAGAATTTGTTTATTGAATCAAAGTTATTCATGTCATTAAGTAATTGATCGAATGTTTGTTTAATGCTCCGGATTTTTAGGGTGTTACATGTTTGAAGGACGACGACTTAGTCTTTTAGATATACCATTTTGTAGTCATTAATAATTTAAATAAACAAGAGCTTTAATATTTATTAGAGTGCATTATTAAGTTTACGTCTACTAATGCGACCTAATCAATTAATTTAGTCAAGTTCAGTTTGATTCTCCAAGTCTAGTCTAGTTGCATGCTTAGTCTATCAGTTCAGTCCAATTGTGTCCAGTTTAGCGGCCCGATCCATTGGATAACTAGCCTAGTTCCACCACAAGAAAATATGTATTTTGCGACGGAGTTTTAGCGACGGAAGGTATTCCGTCGCTAAACATGCCTTTAAGCGACGGAATATACCGTCGTTAAAAATCCGTTGCAAAATACTATTACCGACGGAAGACACCGTCGATAAAAGTATTTTGCAACGGGTTTTTAACGGCGGACTTTTAGCGACGGAATTACCGTCGCTAAATATGTTTTATAAAAATTAGTAATTTTGGGTTTTTTTTAAAATTATTTAAACGACGGAATAAAACCGTCGCTAAAAATTCTGTCGCAAAAGTCTTTATAATAAGACATTCACCGACGGAGTTTTAGCGACGGAGTTATTCCGTCGCTAAAGATCCTCCATTTAAATTCAGATCTAGTTTCTTTATCTCTCCCCGTTCTCTCTCTGAAATTCTGCTCCCACCCACCCACCGCCGTTCTCACCTCCGGCGACCCTTCTCTACGGCGACCCAGCTCCGGCGACACTCCCGTCCCCCACCCGACGCCGCGCCACCAAGCCTTGCACTCCGGTCGTGCCACAAAACCCTCCACTGTCGCCGCGCAAGGAAACCCACCACTGCCGCCGCACCACCAACGCCGGCGCCGTCGTACCCACCTCGAGATTTGTATGTCAATTGCCCTAAATTATCTGAATTTTTTGTTAATTTGTCTTCAATTTAGGTTACATGCCCTAAATTATCTGAATTATTTAGATTTGTATGTCAATTTAGGTTCAATTTTTTGTTAATTTGTCAATTGCCCTAAATTATCTGAATTATTTATGATGTCATTCACTTTGTTGTTCAGACGGATCTTGGCTTATTGAAGAACTTGAACTTGTTATCTCTAATTTTCCTTAATTCTTGACGAGGTAGGGAAGAAAACCATATTCGGTAGTTAGTCTGTAACACCGATATAGATCATGGTGACGCTGAAAGGTCATAGATTATGGGCCATTGCATGACATCAGGATAAGAAAGCCTCTGTATTGTTTATTCAATTCAACCGACAACTAAATTGAAGTAATTGAACCATAATTGAACCCTAAGTAAATCCTAAATTGAATGCCCTAATTGAATCGAACCCTAAATTAAACTAATTGAACCCCTAATTAAACCCTAAATTGATTGCCCCAATCTAACTGAACCCTAATTGAACCCTAAATTGAATGCCTCAAATCAACCAAACCCTAAATTGAATCAATAGAGCCCCCTAATCGAACCCTAAATTGAAGTAATTGAATCCTAAATTGAATGCCCTAATTGAATCGAACCCTAAATTAAACTAATTGAACCCCTAATTAAACCCTAAATTGATTGCCCCAATCTAACCGAACCCTAATTAAACCCTAAATTGAATGCCTCAAATCAACCGAACCCTAAATTGAATCAATAGAACCCCCTAATTGAACCCTAAATTGAATGCCCTAATTGAATCGAACCCTAATTTGAACTAATTGAACCCCTAATTAAACCCTAAATTGATTGCCCCAATCTAACCGAACCCTAATTGAACCCTAAATTGAATGCCCTAATCCAACCGAACCCTAAATTGAACTAATTGAACCCTAAATTGAATGCCTCAAATCAACTGAACCCTAAATTGAATCAATAGAACCCCCTAATTGAACCCTAAATTGAAGTAATTGAACCCTAAATTGAACCCTAAATTGAATGCCCTAATACAATCGAACCCTAAATTGAAATAATTCAAGCGCATCGGATATGTGAATTTTGAACATTTTTTTCCCATTTGAACATTGATCATTTGTTTGATAATTTTAGATTGTTAATTTTACGTTTTAGAATTGTGATTATTGATCGATGATTTTAGGTTATTAGCTGTGCATTTGAAGTAATTGCGATTATTAATTGATGATTTTAGATTGTTAATTGTGCATTGAGCATTTGAGATATTGAGATTATTGACGGAGGATGGGACCCAATTGGATTGAATGTGTGGTTTTTGTTAATTTTTATTGCATTGAGCATTTGAGAATTGAGAATTGAGGTTGTTGACGGAGGATGGGACCCAATTGGATTGAGATACCTGTTAGTTAGCGCAGACACGGACAGCACGTCTGATCGACGGTGTCCGACATTTAAAAACAAATTAACGTATGCTGATGTGTCTGGAGGTTCGTGTCGGTGGGTGTCGGACACGTGTCTGGAGGCTTCAGACACGTGTCCAAAGGCGTCGGACACGTGTCGGTATGTGTCGGACACGTGTCCGGAGGTGTCAGACACGTATCGGACACCATATCGACACCCTATATGAGGTGTCGGAATTGAGGTTGTTGAATGTGCATTAAATTTAGGTTAGTTAGGTTAATGCGACATTTTTAGCATGCACCCCCTGGAATCTAATCGTGGCTCTAGCGCTGGCTATAATTACCCCTAATTAGTCCTGATTAACAATATTTTAGTAAATCAATTAACCCTAATTAGCTCCAACAAGCCTAATTAGTTTTAATTAACCCTAAGAACCTGATGAAATTCAAATTAGCTGTAATTACCCCAAATTAGCCCAAATGAACCCAATTATGCGCATATTGATTGTAGTTAGCCTAATTAGTCATAATGTGCACTAACATAACCCAATTACGCCTAATTAGCGCTAGTTAGGACTAATCAACACTACTCGGCACCATCAAAACCCTAATTAGGACTAAATAACCCTAATTAGTCCTAATCAACCCTAATTAGCTATAATTATCCGAAACTAGCCCTCATTAACATTAATTAGCCCTAACATAACCCAATTAAGCCTAATTAGCCCTAATTAGGACTAATCAGCACTACTCGGCACAATTAAACCCTAATTAGGACTACATAACTCTAATTAGCCATAATCAACCCTAGTCAGCTATAATTATCCGAAACTATCCCTCATTAACATTAGTTAGCCCTAACATAACCCAATTAAGCCCAATTAGCCCTATTTAGGACTAATCATCACTACTCGGCACAATTAAACCCTAATTGGGACTAAATAACCCTAATTAGTCATAATCAACCCTAATCAGCTATAATTAATAATCATAATTAACCCTAATAACCCAGTTGGCCCTAATTAGCCCTTGTACATCCCATAATTACTCCATGTTGCCCAGAGATGGTTCAATTACTCGTTGTTTACAAACCCTGCCTTCTTTATATTAATTGTTGTTTTGAGAAGTCCATTGGCAACGAGATGTTTCAACTCGTTGCCAACGAGTTCTATTTAATGTGGAATTGGTAACATATGCAACGATCATTCTGTAGTTTTGATATTTCGGAAAGATTCTTGCATATCTTATCAATTTCTGAACACATGCATGCATAGAAACCCTTAGTTCCCGTTCAAAGGTACTCATTACAAGGTAATGCCTTGTAATGAGCCTTTGGATGTCCAGTTTGGACAGTTTGGAAAAGCTAATTGTTTATAAAACAGTATTTTGACTCATGCTTTATGTTTTATGTCGTGGATATTTGGTACACGTTCTCGTGTGTTTCTCTGGGTGCATACAGATCTGGTGTTCTAACATCCGTCAAACCTTCCTGAGCAAGGTTAGATGAATGTTAGAACACCTAATCGATGTGGTGTACTTGGAGAAATGCGGGGAGGTGCTGCCGAATTTTCCACAGACATCGGACTAAGCATGGGTTATTCACTGTTTTATAAACATGTGTTTTTCTAAATGGGATAGGACCACTACCTGTGTCAAGAGTGGAGGGGAAATATGTAGACATGTTGTAACATTCATGCATTGATATTTACATCGACAATGCCTAATCACTGGTCATTATTGAAGGTGGTATACAGTACGATAATTTAGTCGTCATGTCAGTTGATCTATGACCGGATAGATGCGTGCAATAACGATTGTGTATTATTCTGGAAAGAGAATAAGGATTTGTCATTATGTCCGGTATGTGATCATTCGAGGTACAAACCGGACAAAGGGAAGAAGAAAAACATTGCATGGAAGATATTGCGATATTTTTCGGTCACACCACGGCTTCAGAGAATGTACTACTCCTCCAGTACAGCTGAACATATGAGGGCTCACCGTGAGACTCGCAGCAACGATGCCGATGTGCTGACACACCCAGCTGATGGAGAGGCGTGGAAGGAGTTTGACCGCAGGCATCCAGTCTTTGCTCAGGAAGTTCGGAATGTTAGACTTGGTCTGGCAACTGATGGGTTCAACCCTTTCGGTCAGTCTACCACGCCTTACTCCTGTTGGCCTGTTATTATTGTCCCTTACAACCTTCCACCAGGCATGTGCATGAAGAAGCTGTATATGTTCTTGTCGTTGCTTATTCCGGGGCCGAAGAGTCCCGGTAAGGACATAGATGTGTATTTAAGGCCGTTGATTGATGAGTTAAAACAATTATGGTGGAATCATGGAGTCGAAACATATGATGCATCCCTTAAACAAAATTTTCAGATGAGGGCTGCTTTGATGTGGACTATACATGATTTTCCCGCATTGGGAATGATGTGTGGCTGGAGCACACATGGGAAGCTAGCATGCCCTGCTTGTATGGGCGTGAACCCCGGTCATACGTTAAAGCACGGCGGAAAGGCCTCATGGTTCGGATGTCACCGTAAGCTTTTGCCACCGGGCCATCAGTTTCGTAGGCAGAAGGATAAATTTGACGGGACAATCGAGCGTGAGGTTGTCACACTGGACTACCCATCTGGTGAAGAAGTACTCTCACACCTGGAGGCACTTGATACTGACATACCACACGGTAAGGGTGTGCCGGATCGGAAGATTGCAGGGTTCGGGAAAGAGCACAACTGGAGAAAATTTTGTATCTTCTGGGAGTTACCCTACTGGAGGACGCTCGTTATCCGAAACAACATGGATGTGATGCATATTGAGAAGAACGTTTTTGATAATGTGTTCAACACAGTGATGAATGTCAAGGGCAAATCGAAAGATCACCTTAAAGCGAGAAGGGATCTACAACAGTTGGGTGTACGCCGTGAATTGCATCCTCGGACAGTCAGTGGGAGGACCATACTTCCGAAAGCACCTTACTGTCTAGACAAGAAACAAGTGGAGAAGGTCTGTCAGTGGGTTAAGAATTTGAAGCTTCCGGATGGGTTTGCGTCCAACATATCTCGTTGTTGCAATGTATCGGAATGCAAGTTCCAAGGGATGAAGAGTCACGACTGCCACGTATTCATGGAGAGATTCATTCCTATTGCCTTCCGGGGACTGTTGCCACGGGTTGTTTGCGAGACTTTGACTGAATTATCTCATTTCTTTCGAGATATATGCGCTTCTACGATCCGGGTGAGTAACATGGAAGTGCTTGAGAAGAACATTGTGGTGACGATTTGCAAGCTGGAGAAAATCTTCCCACCTTCGTTCTTTGATTCAATGGAGCATCTGCCTGTTCACTTGGCATATGAAGCTAAGATGGGTGGACCCGTGCAATATCGGTGGATGTATCCCTTCGAGAGGTAATCCTTAAATTGTTATAGTTGTTCGTTTACACTTAATGCGACATCTGTTATCATTGATATTTCACCTAACTCGATTCGCTAAACTTCTAGGTTCATGTTCCATTTAAAGAAAAAAGTCCGTAATAAGGCTCGGGTTGAAGGCTCAATTGCGGAGGCTTACGTAATGGAAGAACTTGTAAACTTTTGTAGTCAATATTTCGGGCCTAATGTTGGTACGAGGTTAAATCAACTAGGCCGAAATGACCCCGGATCAAGCACTAATTTGGAAGGGCAATTGTCAATATTCAAGCAGCCAGGGAGTCCGTTCGGCCGAACGTATACTCGATGGCTAACGGATGAAGAGTACAGTGCTGCAACAATATATGCCCTTCTAAATTGCGATGAAGTTTCGGCATTCGTTGAGTAAGTTAAAGTCTTAATTCACTTACATTGCTGTACATAATTGAAAGTGTGTGTTAAGTGAGTCAACTATATTGGTTTGCAGTGAGTTCGATGCGGAATCCTTAATCACTGATCCCGCTGGACTTGAATCTCATCGAAAATCACAATTTGTGCAGTGGTTCAAAATTCGTGTAAGATTGTTTAATGAGATTATATTATGTGTTATATACAGTTCTGTGGCCAATTAGTATACTGATTTATCCTTAATTTTTACCGTCATCTACAATAGGTTCAGTCAATGGATAGACCAGTGGCCTCATGCTTGAAATTACTAGCCGAAGGCCCTAACAAACAAACATCCTGTTACGGAGGCTATATCATCAACGGGTTTAGGTTTAACGTAAAAGATGATGACCGAACAAAACAAACCCAAAACAGTGGAGTCTTGGTCAACGGCGACTGTTATGCCGAGAATTGCATGGATTTTTACGGAGAGCTAGATGAGATTGTTGAGCTAACATATTTGGGTTCCCAAAACTGCCTGGTAATGTTCAAGTGTACGTGGTTCGATGTCACATGCAGTAGAGGAATCCGTGTTAGCTCTCAAGGGATTGTAGATGTCAATGTCAAGTCAAGACTTGCATCAGACGAGCCCTTTGTGTTTGCTAGTCAAGCTGTACAAGTCTTTTACGCGGAGGACGTCGCCAATCCCAAATCTCATTGGTATACAACTATCAAGTCCAAGAAATTGCCCGTGACATATGACAGTGAGCTAGACTCCTTTCAAGCCGACCAACCACGTGTCTTGTTCCCTGTTGAGGTCAACAACGAGGAGGACGATCTTCCTCTTCCAACAACACTTCTTGTGGGAGAAGAAGTCGTAGATGATGACGCGGAGGATGTTGAAAGTGATGAAGATGATTCGCAAACTGAAAATGATTGACTTGTAATGTTGTAACATCACGGGAAAAATGTAGTAACATTTTAGAACTTGGTGTTTATTGATGTGTTTTTGCACATCCGTTCATATATATATATATATATAGTGCCGATGATGATTTATGCCTAAATTATTATTTTTCACGTGTTAATGTCTTTGTATATAATCTATATGAAGTCAGATATGGATAGGATACGGGCTATTCGTGGCCGGGCTGGACGCCGAGCTGCTTCCTCCCCGGTTAGTCCCACCTCGTCATTGCCTACTGATGACGAGGCACAGAGTGATCGCGGACAGCCATCGGGGGCCCAGCCCTAGAAGTCGCCGTCGTCGTCACTGTCGCCCCAGCCATCGCCGTCGCCCCAGCCCCAGCTCGAGCCGTCGCCCCAGCCCGACGCAGATTCATCCCACACGCGCGTGCATTCTCCATCTTCCGTGGGTTCTACCTCAGGTATAGTTGATAACGGTGTTTCGTACATTTTCGCTAGCCTTATATTTGAACTGTATTAATGTCTGTGTTTTGTAGGATCTCGACGAGGCCGTGGTCCGACACGCGGGGTACGCATCGACCCCCAGCGTAAACAGAGAGTTACGCTCACGCAGGAGGGCCTGTAAGTACTAAAAATATCACCTCATGCCTTATGTTTAAAATTTTGGGGTGTTAATTTATATTTGAACTGTATTAATTAATTTAATTACTTCTTTGGCAGGATCCTGGAGAATATTGCGAGGACGAAGATCGGCGTTCTTGTGAAGGGCCGATTCTTCGAGCCACGCCTGTACTGGAAGGACTGGGATGCCGCTGCGAGGGAGGCCCTATGGGAGGAGTGGCTGGTACGGTGAAGTATTTTTTTCAGCGTTAGTAAATGTTAAATTACAGTTTGTTTTATGTTGTTAATTTGTGTTATTGAATGCCTTACAGGAGGGGTTCACGTTTGACACGCCTCAGCAGCAGGTACTGGGGCAGCAGGCTTTCTTTGCCTACATCGGCAAGAATTACCGCCGATGGCTCCACGATGCACGGGACCGGGCGAAGAAGGCGCTGCCCGCGGGTGCCCCGATGACGGACATGGCGAGATATCCCCCACATTGGATATCTCACCGTGTATGGGGGGAGATGATAGATCGGTGGGCTACGGATCCAGGTTGGGACGCCAAGAGTAAGAGCGGGACTGAGAACAGACAGAACAAAGATCCGACGCACACGGGGGGGTCGGTGCCACACGACATCGTCCGACACAAGAACGCGGTCGAGCACCCGGATCTGGAGGACGATGAGGTCGTAGCTCTGACGTATAATCAGACGCACGTGCGGAAGAAGGACAAGGACGAGACGCACCGGGCGGGCGACTATATTTCAGATATTGCCCGGCGGATCGATGTGAGTCAATTTATTTAAGTTAATGTTTTTTCTTTCTATCCTCAATGTCTGTTTCGTTAATTAATGCCCTAACATATCGTTAAACCACTATTTTTGCAGGCCTCGTATGAACAGCTAAGGGGGTCCGAGCAGCAGTCCGGACAGCCATCAGCGTCCACTAGTACGGCTGCGAGTACTGGGGGGTTGAAGCGATGGCTGGATACGCCGGAGGTCGTGAATCGGCCGAAAGGCCGCATACGCGGCCTGCCTAGCACGACTGCTCGTGCCGTGATAGGAGCGTCCTCACCCCCTGCTGCCCCTCCACAGACACCGGCTCCTCGGCCTCAGTTGGACGACGAGGAGATCCAGCGCATTGCTACAGTGGTGTGCCGGATGATCAGGGAGCAGGGCACTGCTGGACAGGCCGCCCCGGCCCCGGATCAGCAGGATCCAGATCCGGGACTCGGGAACCCCTGATGAGCCCCTTCCCGTGCCCGTTCCTAGCTTCCCCCCCCCCCCGTGCCCGCCTTGTACTCTTCTCCCCTCTCCTAACCGGCTATATCCGGTTCCCGGCTTGTACATATATGAATTTTTTTTATTATAAATTTTTTTTATAATTGATTATATATATTTCTTTCTGTATTGATTATTGCGCGTTGTTGTTGAGATTTGAAAATTGTATTACAGGTTTGGGTAATTGAAAAATAAAAAAAAAAATTGACTTTTGGCGACGGATTAATTCCGTCGCTAAAGTATTCCTACAATCAGTTATTTAGCGACGGAATATTCCGTCGCTAAATAAGTTTTTTAGCGACGGAATATTCCGTCTCAAAAATATAAATCCGTCGCTAAAGAATATAATTCACGACGGAATATCCGTCGCTAATTAAAATAAATCCGTCGGTAAAAATGACATATTTAGCGACGGATTCCGTCGCTAAACTATTAGTGACGGGCTTTTATACGAGGGATATTTAGCGACGGTGAATCCGTCGCTAATTCTTTTAGAGATGGATTTTTGGCTTTTAGCGACGGATTACCCCGTCGCTAAAACCCTGTTTTCTTGTAGTGTTAGTTAGGTTTAACCCAAGTTAATGTCAAGAGATTGTAATTGATTAGATGACTTGGCAATATCTTGTTATTTATCCTTGATATATGTGATTAATAATTGATTCATATGAAATCTGGAGATAATTCTCGAATCTGGTTCATCCTAGCTGTATTTTTAGAGATAATCACCGAATTTTGGGCACATAATGCCCCACTTAAAAAAATACTTTTTGGGTTGAACCGGCCAGGTTAGTTGAAAACCGGCCGGTAACGCCGATTACCGGTCAACCAGTACGTTAGTTGACTTTTTTCAAGCTTTGAATTTTCATAAAATATTCAGCTCTATCGCCAGATCGCAGACTAAGATTGTCCTCCTTATCATTTCTGACACCTTGACCTTTATAAATAGGGTTTTTGAGCTTTATTTTTAAGGACACGCTTTTCCTTCTTAGAGCTTTTATACTCTTTTATAGAAGTTGTAGATCATCTCTAAGGAAAATTTAGCACTTCATATTCATATCTATATACACAAGTTACATGCATCATAGATTCATCATAAGGAGTTTTGAAGTCTTCTAAGCGAGCGCCTTCTTGAGATACATTTATAGTTTTCTAAATTAGCTTAGGTAATAATGGTTTAGAGCGTCTCCCATCTCCCGTAATCACATTTCAATTCGAAAATATAAAAAGAGTCTTTTACATTTATTTATCTACGTCGAGGCTTGAGATGTAGACTATTTTCTGTAGGATCAGAGTCGAATTGCAGCGGTTTTTATTCTAATTCATCCTATAAGATACGTAGGCAATTCAAACCCTGATGTCGAGTTCAAGCCAAAAACATAAAAAATAACGTAGGATTAGTGTTATCATAATTTTTATGCTATGTGTTTTTAAGGCTAAAATTCAATAAAAATAAAGTAGAGACCAAAATGGCGAGGCGGGTGCCTAACATCTTCACGTTGCATAACATAATCCCCAGATCCCTCTTTTGGTTTCAATAGACTAGTCGTTCTTTTTGACAGCTTTAGAGTCATTTTTAGGGTTTCAATTTCCTTTGAAAAGTTTATTGGTGTGAATTGGTAAACACGTACGGATTTAGTTCGAGGAGAATGAAGATGATACCAACAATGGTGGTGGAGTACGACGTTGGGCTTAATTGTCCCGAACACCCCTAGAGCCACCTTGAAATTTAGAATCAAAAGCGTCAACATTTTGAGCTGAAAGACTCTGCAGCAACAGGGGCAACTGTAGTGGAGCAACAACATTCACAGGCGAGCGACAATGTAGAAAGAGAATCAAATTCCAGATTTATGTGTGGATTAGTTAGGCATTAATTATGGTCATTCTATGTCATTTCCTTGTTTTTATCATTATTTTTTTCAAAAATGTTGCGTTTCTGTTGTAACCTCCTTGTAAGGAGACTTGCATGTGGATGGTGAGATGAAGTGAAAATTTGCAGCAATATATTGCTTCATCTCATTCCTCTTTGTTGCTCTATCGTTCTTCATCTACCATTTATTAGTTATTCAAAGAAAAATGCACAAATAATCTCCATAACCGATTGAAAATCGCCAGAGTCTAACAATTGGTATCTAGGAAATTCGTTCTTACCATCCACAAATGGACGAATGTGTTAGTTTAATGGAGGCTCAATTTGCTGATCACTTTGGGGCCACTGATGAGAAAGTGGATGAACTAAAGGACAGTACCATGCATCTCAGAGATTCTAAACTTTAAAATTTTGGTTGACCAACTCAAAGAAGAGCTACACAGGCAGTCTTTGGCAGAGTTGTAACTGATGACGCATCAGCTACTAAATGGAGGAGGGAGAGAGATAAAATTCAAAGCAGATCAGACAGCATAAAGGGTCTAAGTACTTCCAAACAACTAGTGGGTAATCCCTGCCCAAAACTTCCAAATTTTGAATTCCCTAGGTTATGTGGTGAGGACTCTTATGGACGGGTAAGAAAAATACAAAAACCAATTTGAATTTAACCCATGGATGAAAATTATGGAGTGAATTTTGCCTCTGTACATTTTGAGGGACAGAGGGAATACTGGTTTGGCACTTAGATTAGGCCAACAGCAGGGTATTATGGCCTGAATTTACAAGGGATTTAAATGCACATCTCACCAGATTGTTCAGGGAAAGTATATCATTGGTGAATTTCACAAGCTCGAGCAATACACAACTACTGAAAATTACTACAATGATTTTGAAAGCCTGAGGTCTATATTAGTTAGTGAATGATGCAAGTTTGAGGAAGAATGTTTCATACAAAGTTTCATCAGCGGTTTAAAGGATGACATAAAGCTGGAAGTAGAGAAGTTTAAAATGTATGACCTGTCTAGGGCCATATTTTATGCTAAAAAGTAGGAAGCCAGTTTACTATATTCTTGGCATGCTCCCAAGGTTGCTACCAGGCCTAATATACCAAAAACTGCACCAACCCTTGCTGCTAAATCTCAGGCTAACAGCAACAAATGGAGAACAAAATCTCCAATAAGTAATCTCACTGCTTTGTGCCTATACCTTACTGTTAACCCTACGGTTATTTAACCTAGGATTATATTTGATTTTGATGATAACTAACATTGATGATTATGTTGTCTAACATGCATTGAGTTGATGAAGCAATAGGAACAATCTCACACTCATGCAAATGGAAAATTAGACGAGCAAATCGTTTAAAGACTCTCAACGGAACGCATCAAAGAAGGATTTCGTCGATTGAACTTTACTATGCTTTATTTCCTTCTTTGTAAACTAGACGTAGAGAGATGATCGTTACGATGACTGTATACCTAGAATTTGCCCATAGGTTTCCCTTGCATGCATAAAAGTTTTTCATTCTTTGAAAACTAGGAAACTGCATTTTCTGGAATGCAGTCGACTGCATTGGATTGCAGTCGACTGCAACTTGGGCAGTGAGGTATTATAGTCGACTGCATTGGAATGCAGTCGACTGCAATACTTCCAGTAGCCTATTACAGTCGACTGCATTGGATTACAGTCGACTGCAAGTTGGAAATTTGAATTTCCAACGGCTACTTTGGGAATACAGTCGACTGCAATGGGACATTGCAGTCGACTGCAATAGCCGTTTGGCGCATTTAATGCTCCACCTAATTCCAAACGGTCATATTCTTTCCCACCTCTATAAATACTCATCTTGGGCATAGTTTTGATTCATCAATTGCATTCAAAGCTCTCTTATCTTTCATATTCTCAAAGATCAAAGCAATTGTTCAAATCTCTCTTGTTTCATTGATTTCTCATCCTTTTCAAGAGAGCATTTATTGTGAGCTTACATTTGAGAGATATACACTTTCATAAGTCATCATACACTCATCTCTCTTGTTCTAGTGCTTAAACTTGTACTCATCTACTTCTTGAGAGTGAAATCTTGTACACATTTCTTCATTGAAAGGTTCTTGTATCAAAGCTTGGGGTTGTCAAGCTTTGGAGCTTTGAGTTTGTCAAAGCTTGTTCTTGATGTGGGCATAGCATCAAGGGATTGTAAGAGGTTCGATCTTGACCCGTAAGGAAGATCATACTAGTGGATTCTAGGGCCTTTCAAGGGACTTCCTTGAAGGGGTGGACGTAGGCTTGTGGGTATATCAAGCCGAACCATTTAATTCTCCTTGTCAAGTATCTCTAAACCCTTCTCTCTTTACATTATCATCTTACATTTGTATTGAGATTGGTTGTTTGCTCATTTAAGTTATTGAGATTGAGGTTTGTTGTTTGTTAATTTTTAAAGTAGTCTTAAAACCCTATTCACCCCCCCTCTAGGGTTATTGAAAGCCTGAGGTCTATATTAGTTAGTGAATGATGCAAGTTTGAGGAAGAATGTTTCATACAAAGTTTCATCAGCGGTTTAAAGGATGACATAAAGCTGGAAGTAGAGAAGTTTAAAATGTATGACCTGTCTAGGGCCATATTTTATGCTAAAAAGTAGGAAGCCAGTTTACTATATTCTTGGCATGCTCCCAAGGTTGCTACCAGGCCTAATATACCAAAAACTGCACCAACCCTTGCTGCTAAATCTCAGGCTAACAGCAACAAATGGAGAACAAAATCTCCAATAAGTAATCTCACTGCTTTGTGCCTATACCTTACCTCAACTAGCAACAAATCACCAGAATGCCACCCTACAGACACTTAGAAATTCAAATCCACCCATCCAAATATTGGCCAAGGGTTACTTTGATGACCAAAGGAAAAAGGGCCTGTGCTAATGGAGTGATGAGCTCTTCACACTAGAAATACTTGCAAGCATAGGCAGTTCTCCATGCTTGTGGTGGTGATTAAAGTGTTGAAGATCCACCTTCAGTATATGATCAAGAGGAACAACCACCACAGGAGGTCAAAGTAGATGAAAACAAGGAAAAAGTTGAGATCATAGTGAATGCCATTACTGGCAGTACCTCTCTGAACACCTTTAAACTTTGGGGAAAATATGGCAAAAAAATGTTCTTAATTCTAATTAATACAGGGTTAAACCACGATTTCATTGACCCTGCTACTGTGAAGAGATTAGGGTGTCTAGTCACCCTACTGCCCCACTGACTATTATGGCTTTACATGGAAATAAGATCAGCAATGATTCAGTGTGCAACGAATTCATATGGATAATGCAGGACCATGGGTCTCAATCTAGTTTGATGTTGTTGCCCCTTGGGGGTTGCAACTGTGCTTTGGGACTACAAGGGTTGGAAGGGCTGGGGCAGGTCCAGTTTGATTTCCAAGCTATGGCTATGACTATCACCAAAGAAGGGGAAATTATGACTTTTCATAAGAATGATGGCAAGGCTGGCATCAAAATTTGTCAACTGAGGCCATGTATAAATACCTCATAAATAACTCAGGAGCCTTGTTTAATCAAGTCTACACCTTAACAATAGTCCCAACTAAAATACGCCATGAACCCCAACTCACTGCCTTATTACATGAATCTAGGGGTGTATTTAACCCAAATTTAATACTATGAAAATTATTTTTGCACGGGCATCGCTTGTGCCTCAGTAACTAATCATTAATAACGGCAAATAATAAACGGCTTTTTCTTGAAAGTGCAATATCTTTTCACACACCAAAAAGTTGGTCACGTATACATTGTCCACCCTTTACTACCGGTGAAAATGCAAACATTTTCTAGTTAGACACTCTATTACCACTTTGAATCTATAGTTTTTCACTCCAAATGGCTTTTAATGTCACTTGTTAATAACATAATTTCAAAAATTAAAAACCAAAGTAGAGTAAGAGAGTTAAAGTTTAGAGTGAATTTATCCATTCTCTTATTACGCACTGGCAATAATAAGTTATCTCCTTGTTAACCACCTTTTAACGCTCATAACTTTTGTGGCACAACAGACCTACCTGTTCCAATGGCTATAGCGGCTGAAACAAATCAAATCGCAAATACAACCTAAGAATTACATGCACAATACTGACAACAGTCATTCGAGGAAATGGAATGTGGATATGGATCCTCAAGTGAGTGTACTTTCAGGGTACCTAAGGTGTATTTAACCCAAATTTGATATTATAAACTTTATTTTTACACGCGCATCGCGTGTGCCTCGGTAATTCATCTTTTACAATGGCAAATAATTAATGGCTTTTCTTGAAAGCATAATAGCCTTTCACACACCAAAAAGTTGGCCACATACACAATATTCATCCCTGAATTCAAAGTTTCCCAGTTCAAATGGCTTTTAATGTCACTTGTTAATAACATAACTTCAACCTTTGAAAACCAAAGTAGAGTGGGAGAGCTGAAGTATAGAGTGAATCTATCCATTCTCTTCTTACACACCGACAATAATAAGTTTTCTCCTAGTTGACCACCTTTTAACACTTACAAAGATTTTGTGACACAACACACCCATCGATTCCAACGCCTATAGCTGCTGAAACTAATAAAATACCAAATACAACCTAAGAAGTACACGCAGAATATTGATATCAGTCCTCCGAGGAAATGGAACGTGGAGATGGCTCAAATGACAAATGGAAGCGTGACTACTTCTCGATCGGGAACATCAAGCTTGGTATTAGGTGGATCTACTCTCTATGTTTTTACTTTCATTTTATTTTTCGTTTACACACGACATGCATGCATACAGGCTATATGGAAAGAAATATAGTACGGAACAATTATTTACGAGAACTTCTTTTTTTTCACACATAATTTGTTTTTAAACATGCAAGATCAGTTTTTCTAATTTTATATATACACCCTAGATGTGTGTGTGTGTGTGTATATAAGATGAAAACACTACTTTTTTCCGAATTTCTTGTTCAGTCTTCCCACATTCTAATCCATTGATTTCTATCCTTTTTTTTTTTTTCCCTAAAAGAGGTAATCTCCGATGTTCTCGTCGGCAAACAATTGACATGTCCTAGTCCACAATTTTGGTGGGGTTACTAATTTTTAAAATTTCTTAAAACACATATGTAAAGTGATAGATTCCTCAAGTACAGTGCACAGCCTATTTATTTACAAGCCTTGTCTCTCCTGTACATGTGCACAGTGTATATGCGTCTATATGTCAAGTCTCCATTTACTGTTTAAATTTGTACTTTCATGAAGCTTTTTGTTTTTGTGTGCGTGGGGGGAGGGGGGTGGGTCTAATAAGTTGTCGATTTCGATGCCAATATATTTGGTCCCTTCAACAATTGTACCACGGCATAACTCATAATTGTACCACATAATGTTATGCTTTTTGGTGAGTAAAAGTGTTTTTCCAATGTTGTGAAAATCTGTACCACACAATATAGTAAGTTTCTAAGTTACAACATCATTCAGCCAGCAAAGAATCTTTACCCAAATTTCAATACTGACTTTCAAGCATGGATCGAGGAACTAAAGATTGTGAAATTTAGAGGAGTGACTTCCTGGCCTTATCAACATTATATTCAAGTTTTTCCCCCTATTGTGTGGGCTACACAAAATCCAATTAGATTACCAATATCAGCTTTCTATCTTGGGTTTCCTATCAGATTTGACTATTAGCTTATGGATCTGTATATTGCTCGTGAGAAGTGGATCATTTCATAAGGTAAACGAATCAGCTTAAGATTTTTCAGACTCCTTCACTTGCTCATCGTAGTTTGGCAAAGTTTTACAAGAATTTAAACCAAGATAATCGAGCACGCAAACCACTCCAAAGTCTTGTAGTTCGATATTTTCTATGAACCTAACTTCCAAAATTCATTGCTCATGCTTATTTAAACCCCTAATGTCTTTTAGTCAACAAATATTCTGGATTGTTCATAAAGGCATAGTAATGGCGAAATTCTCCATGTGCAAAGGAGGCATAATACTCGTGTGTTAGTAACAAACTCTGATTAATAAGGTTGTTTGGGTATTAAATGCTCCAAAGAATGGTTTAAGGACAAATTAGGAAAATTGTTTTCTCTTGATGTCAAACCTTTATGGTTTGGCTAGAGTTGAGGTTGTTTCGGTAATGAATCACTAGCAAGTCAACCTGTGGCTTTATGTGACAAGTTTTATATATTTAACAAAATCAGGCAACCTGGAGTCTAATATATTCTTGTCATTCGACCGGAAGAAAGTTATCCAACCATATTTAACTTGGTTCAAGAATTTTGGGCTAAAAGACATGCATTCAGATTGGAAACACCCAAAAAAAAAAAAAGGAAATGAAGAAAGGGAACCCTAAAATTGTTACCTTAAAGGGAGGCCGTCGTTGGTAGTTGAGAAAAAGCTTGTATTTTCACTTACTCTGGGGTTTTTCATATGTTTCTTCACGACAAAGCATACCAAATGCTTTTGTCGTTCAGGGACATAATAATACTAGCTATGTTCCAAGTTGGTCGCTGCCAATCTTAGGACAAACGTACGTACTTGCTGGTCACAACATAGTCTCGACAAGGATGTTAACCCTTGCAAATATTGTTAATTACCATATATAAGAGGTCCGTTAGGATTGGAAAATAGGTTTGAGTTCGACGACATTGCCCTCAACAGGTACAGAGCCCTGGTCCTAGTATGTCAGTAGCAGCAGTGATACTCGCAAGTGGCGTACGAACAATAATACTAGACTCAACTCTCTGTGAATGTTCGTACTACTTCAAGATTCTCAAGAAAACGCTCATCAATGAAAGTTTTGTCATGTCTTTTTCCGAATGATAATATACTTTTCTTGGGCCCATGTTTGTCTTTCGAAGGTATTTGTCACTGATGAACCCTCAGACCATGGGACTTTAGTCTTTAATATCCATGGCTATATTGGGGGTTATTGTTAAACTTCCACCATAATTGACTAAATAATTAGAACGGCTTATGAGCAGAGTCTCATTATAGTAAAAAAGAAAAAAAATATTCTAACCCATAACTCGTCCACACACTAAATGCGAGCCATTCCTAGATAGATCTTAGTAATCCCGTCGGCCGTTTAGTACCTTTTGTAAAAGTATCAAAGTCAAAACAAATTAAAAATGAGGAAAACGGCCCACAAACCTTTATATTTCGAAGCTTATCATACTTGGGATTTATATCTCTACACCTCGTCACTGCAGGTAAAACTATAAAGCCGCTGTCTTCATCTGTTAGTTTAACAGCAGATCCCTCTGGAATCGAACGCCTGTTAGCTGCCAGGCCAGGACTCCGCTATAAATATCCCCTACCACCACACTCCTTCCCTTCGCACCCGCTTAACATCAACCCATACACCCGGCCCCTACCCACCCACACACACACATACTTACACAAAAAAGGAAGGAGAGAAAATGGAACGTGGAGAAGGCTCCAACCAACAGCCCAAGAACACCAACTACAACTCTAGAACAACAGACCCTGGTAAATCAAGCCATCAAAAGCTTATTAGAGAGCTTCTGATGTATCTTTATGTTCAGTTCATTGTATAATCTTGGTGCAAGAGGTTGCATTTCTTCGCACCTTAGATGGATAGATTCGCATGCAACGGGCTCCTTTCTTCCTTTCCATGGGGGCATGTTACGTTCTTCTTCTTCCTTTTCATCATTTACAACTTTTGCATAGGTTTTCTCTCTGCATGCATGACTTGTTAAAAGAAAGTTTTTGCATGAAAGGGCGGTTACATCCTAGTTCCCCTTAATGTTGAGATCTGCTACATTTTCTTCCTCTCTTCTTATTTGATGTTTCTTCCATACTTGATCTTGTCGTCTCTCAATCTCTGCAAAGTGGGTGTTGTGGGGGTGGCTCACACGGCTTTCACCATTGAAACAGTGGTTGGATGCATGAAGAAGTTCATGCTAGACTAGTAGCCCTCAATCCAACGACGCATTTAAAAAATTTAATTAGATCTTCATACATAAAGAAGTTTTTCTTTGAATTTACATATGGAAGCAACTAACAAACAATAAATTTTGTTCAATGTGCATTGCAACACGCACGATCTACATATACTGGTAAGATTTTCCAAAGAATCATCACATAACGAGAATCGTCACTGTCATTATTATTATTTTTGCTTGCTGGGTCACCTTTCACACTCTTAAATTTGAAATAATAAACTGAGAATAAACCATGTTTTAGAAATACAAAAGGATGGCATACTAGGGCTTACGCACCGATATGTGATGTCTCACGTGAAAATGTGGGACAGGGCAACGTCAATATTGGTTTCGGGTGTTAATGACGGTGATTAAGGACAGATGTAAAGTTAAGACAAAACAAGAATTTACATCTATCTGCTTCTCTTCTTACAGGTATATGCATGCACTTTTTTCATTACATCCCCGTAAGTGTTACTTAATGACCAAAGCTTTTCATTTATGTGTGTGGTGCTTGAAGAACCAATTAGTAAAACTTTTTGCAATAAAGTGATTCTTAGTGACCAATTGCTGATTTACAGTAATTCGACCCGCATGCATAAATTATGTGAATGAAATAGCTCAATGTAGATTGCACATATCATTTCAAACATTGACATCAGTCACTGTACTTCACATATATGTGCGCTGCATGGTTTTCTTTTTCTAACCATTAACAACTTTTCTTCTAAGGGGCCGACGATATCAGTGGGTGCCGAATGCCACGAGGGAGGAAGCAAGAGCGCCTGCACTTGCCCATAAGTAACATAGTCAGGATCATGAGGTGGATCCTTCCGCCTCATGCTAAAATCTCTGAGGAGGCAAAAGAGGCGATACAGGAATGCGCCTCCGAGTACATTAGCTCCGTCACCGCGGAAGCTAATGAAAAGTGCTGGACGGAGCACCGCAAGACCATTACGTCTGATGATCTTATACAGGCGCTTGCCAAGTTAGGGTTCGATGACCAAGTTGTTGCGCTCAAGTCTTACCTCCAGAGGTACCGCGAAGATGTAGCTGAACGCAACATGGCGCATATGCCACCTTTCCTGCGGCGCACAGCGGGTTATCAAGTTCCCGTTGTGCCCGCGATAAGAGATGGAACAGGTTTTTCCATGGGGCATGGGCAAGAATACGATCAGCATATGCCTGGACCATCAGCCGTGGGAGTTTTGGATCCAATGGCAGTGATGAATGGCTTCTTTTACTTCAACCCTCCGGATGCTGGTAGTTCAAGTGATGCTACTAGAAATGGTAGCTGTACATCGTGATGTTTTAGTTTCCAAAACATCGAGTTTCACCGTCGAGTCTTTGTAAGTTTTTAGTCTATACTTTATGCATTGACCGTCGAGTCTTAGGTAGCGTTTGAAACAGTTTTTATTTTCAGTTTTGAAAACTGAAAAAAAAATATTACCGTTTGACTGACAGTTTTATTTATTCTTTTTCCCTTCAGTTTTATAAACCAGTTTTCAAATTAGGTCTGTTTCTTTTCAATTTTTATTATTATTTTTAGATCCATCTTTCAACTTTTGTTGGACGCATTTTATGTCTCTTCTTTCCTTCAATCTTTATCATCAACACCTATCACCCAAGAACACCAAACCGTCAACATTGCCAATCACCATATCCGTTGGCCGCCGCAGCCACCACCACCACTACCAATGACTAAACTCTCGAATGCCAAACTACAAACACTGTCAACGACCACAACCACGACTACTGACTGACGATCCGCCACCACCACTGATCAACACATCCAAATATATAACCTGCAAACACCGCCAATAACTATAGCCACTGATTATCATAACCACCACCACCACCACCACTAACCAACATTGCCGAATACCAAACACTCTAACATCGGTCATTGGCCGCCACCATGACACCACCACTCCTGTAACTTCAAGGTATACATAGGAAAAAGGGTTAATGACAAAAATGTATCATGAGGTTTACACGTATTTACACTTCACTCCCCGTGTTTACAACTTTCACAATAGTATTTCTTGAGGTTGACAAAATCATTACAAATAGCTCCAATACTGGATGGCCGTTTAAATTCGGAGGTTAAGCCCGCATGTGCTGTGCACATGCCATTTTGACATGGGTAGATATGTCATTTCGCCTATGGTTAAATGTAAAATTGTTCCCTGAGTTTACATGTTTTTGCAGGTCGCTCCTCGTGTTTTTAACTTTTGTAATAATGTTCTCTGACCTTGACAAAAGTATTGCAAACGAGTCCAAAATTGGATATCCGTCCAAAATAGGACGTTAAGTCCGCATGTGCTGTGCACATGCCTTTTTGGCATGGGAATATTTGTCAGTTCTCACCCCATCTCCCCTTTCTCTCTATGTGTGTTTAATTTCCTCTGCTCCTGTAATTTCCTTACCAGCAAGGATATAAACATTGGATTGTCAGCTATAATGAAATACTGTAAGTTCTGTAACTTAACAATTCCTTTTGGCAATTTTGCGCGCAATCTGTTGTTGCTCAGAGTCATGAAAACCAATGAGTTGAGCTTCTCAGTAGTGTTTGGTATGCTTCCAACGAGCGAATTCGGTCGAGCTTAAATCTAACTTTTGAAGCAAACCCAATTGGCCAACTGTATATGGGATAGGAGGATTGGGATTCTTGCTGTAACCCATGGTTACAGCAGGGTGCTGTACTCATTTGTGTGAGAGAGGGGGAGAGAGAGAGAGAGGGGCTGTAACCATGGTTACTCTCTCTCTTCCCTCCTCTCTCACAAAAATGGGTACAGCACCCTTGCTGTAACCATGGGTTACAGCAGGGGATTTGGATCCGGGATAGGACCTGAAAGAGAATTATAGCTTAAATCAAGGCCTTCAAGGATTCTGAGACTGCCTATTTGCTTTGGCATGTTGCCAATGAGCAATTTGTAGCTTAAATCAAAGAGTACAAGAGAACTTAAACTGAATAATTTTGATGGAATTATCCCACTAAGGCAGTTTTGCGATAATGTGAGGATTTGAAGAGACTTTAGAGAAGAAATTTAAGGCAGGATTAAGCCGACAACTGCAGAATTTGATCGAAGACTGAGCTATTGCAGGGGAGAGTTAAAGAATACTCTGGTTATCGAGAAAAAAATGAGAAAAAAGGAAAATGGTAGAGTAAGGTTTATGTTCAAAAATCAAAAGAGAAATGGTAAGGAGGTGGGTGTTCTTCTGATTATCTTAAAAAAATAAGAAAAAAGGAAAGGAAATGAAGAAAAAAGAACAAAGGATGTTCTTTGCTCTGTTCTTATATGGCTTTGAGTTTTGGAAATAGGTTAGCTTTGGGCATGATTATATATAGGTAGTTATATATAGAAGGAGAAAATGAGAGAGAATAAGAAGAGGAGAAAATAAGAGAGAAGAAGCAGGGGAAATTAAACACGAAGAGAGAGAAAGGGGGGATGGGGTGAAAATTGATAGATATCCCCATGCCAAAATAGCATGTCCTCACCACATACAGACTTAACGTCCGATTTTGAACGGACGTCCAATTTTGGACTCGTTTGTAATGCTTTCGTTAACGTCAGGGAACATTATTGCAAAAGTTGAAAATACGAGTAATGACTTACAAAAACGTGTAAACTCAAGGGATAATTTTGTACTTAACCCTAGGTGAAATGACAGATCTACCCATGCCAAAATGGCATGAGCATAGCACATACAGACTTAACGCTCGAATTTGAATGGCCATCCAGTTTTGGAGCTGTTTGTAATGATTTTGTCAACCTCAAGAATACTATTGCGAAAGTTGTAAACACGGAGAGTGAAGTACAAATACATGTAAAAATTTTATAGTACAATTTTGTCATTAACCATAGGGGAAATGGCAAGCATGTTGCCTAGTAAAACTACTAGACCCACCGAGTAAACTGAAGAAGAAAAGAGAGAGAAAAGCGGGAAGCCGGATAACGTAAAAAAAAAAGCTGACTTCGTGTTTCAGTCAAGCTTAAGGTGCAAACGTTTGTGCGACTGAGAATCTCCTCTCACCGTCTTCGTCATCTCTACTAGTTCACCATCATGGTTGTATGGCTATATCCCGTATTGACTCCTCTATCATGAGGAGGTGCCGGTGGCTCTAGAGCAGTATGAGCATATGGTTGAAATTGATATGATCCTAACCTACACTCTGCTCAACGGGGCATCAGAATAATAAGTTGATTGATCAGGACCCTAGCTTTATTTCGAGCCAAAACCCTTGACAGGCAATTAGTTTTGGACTTGATCCCAGAGAGGGGCGGTTTGCAGATTTTCGATTGTTGTCTCACCAATTGGTTCAAGCTGTGGTGAATCAATTCTGGGAATTATTAGGTGCGGTTGAAATAGAAGTTGTAGGAGAATTATTTGCCTTTCATTTCACAAAAAACTGAAGGTCCATGGAATGTTCAAGGCTCTCTTTTGTTCCTTGTTCGTTGGTTCCCTTTCTCATGTGTGCCCCGTCTCAATTTTCCTAGTGTTGATTTGTTGGTTCGTTTGCATGATATCCCTGCCGAATGTTTCTTCTTTAAAGTCACCATTCAACTGGGTGGATACTTTGGACAGATTCTCCCCGTGGATTGGTCTGACCGGCGCCAACAATGGCGAGACTACTTTCACATTTCATATCCATGCTTGTATTGCAGAAACACTAGTTGCCGGAGTTTTTATACCAACGGTTTCAGAGCACTGTAATTGGGTCTGGGTCTGAAGTTTTTCCTAATTTTGAGACTTCCATTATTGCCTTCTGGGTCTGAAGTTTTGCGCTTCTGATCCTTTCAAGGGGAATAACTTCTCTGTCGCCTCCACCTATTGGTTCTTGACTGATAGATGTCTGTCCTCCTCGCAACTTAATTCCCGTATGACTCATGCGCTATGGCTTCAACTTTGGCAACTTCCTATCCCAGAAAAACTGAAAATATTTTTATGGCAATTTATACATCATCAATTACCTATATCTTCCCAACTTCTTAAAGGCCATTGCTCTGTTAGTGATTAATGTCCTCTTTGTTTGTTTCGCACGGAAACTCATGCTCATCTTTTCTGGAATGCCCTTGTGTTCTATTAATTTGGGATTTTCATCTCGAGAACACAACCACTATCTAGCTGCTTTCCTGAGGTAAATTGGTTGCACAGCTGGTTAGATCCACCCTGTATAGGACTAGTTGTGCTCTACGCGGGCTGTGAGCAATTTTATTTTAATGTGGTCAAGTGCAATGATCTTTAAGCATGAGAAATTTTATCCGAGATGGATTATGAGTATTCCTTACTTTTTACAATGTCTTCGCAAAGTTTAGACCAAGGAACACAATCATTCAGCGGTTAAGATTGATTGTTACGATTATTTTTATCCGTCTCTTCATGCCATTTACTTTTCAGAATGTTGGTTCTGCTACTCCTCCTTCTCGTATTTCTGTTCAATTTCCGTGGTCGGTTACCATGTGGATGAGAAATATGGGCTGGGCATGGTACTATTGAATCACGATTGGGTTCCATTATGGTAAATTCTGTTGATGAAACCAGTGCTTTTGAGTTAGCTTTGACTTCTGGCATCAAATGGGCTCTTAAGTTAAAATTTTACATGCCATTTTCCTACTTCTTATGGTGATTTTGTGATGTAGATAATCAATGCGAATAGGATGTGTCCGCCTACTAAAGTCTTTTAGCGTACATTGATTTCTAACTACAGGGGGATTGCACTCTGTACATCTCACCCAAGGAAACCAGGTCCTTTAGGCCTCTCATCAGCTTTGGTGGTTTTTATTATCCGTCCTAGTAAAGAAGCCAATAGGAGTGGTTTGACCATGTATAGCGTGTGCGGGCCTTCCTAGAATTGGCATTTCACTTTGATGATTTCCTTGTGGTGTTTTGGTATTTGTAGTTAGTTTGGTTGTAGGTTTCTCTCTTGGATGGGATTGTCATCCATTTTTCTATATATTTTATTCATTTTTTACTTCATGTATATCCGGTCTTAAAACAATTCTTGCTATAAGTTCTTGACTTCTTTCACACACACACACACACACACAAAGACAGAGAGATGTAAGTCAATCATTATTTTTCTAGATGAGGAAAGCGAGAATAGTCCAGGGGCATATGTTTACATCGTATTCCTAAATTTAGGGCATGCCATATCAAATGAAATCTTACAACTTTTATATTACATATTTTATAATGGCAAGTAATTAATGACTTTTCTTGAAAGCATAATAGCTTTTCACAAACCAGGCCACATATACACTAGACACCTTTACTATCGGCGAAAATGGAAACTTTTTCTAGTTAGACACTCTATTACCTCTTTTAATATGAAGATAAAATTTAGAAACTAGTAATCCATCGCCTTACTACTGGTAGTAATTAAAGGGAAGGCGACAAAATTTGGGTCGATTAGTAGTTTCTAAGATACACCCCGGATGTTTGTATAAGATGAAAACAATAAATTCCTCCTAGTTACTTGTTTCAGTCTTCCTAAATTCTAATCCATTGGTTTCTATCCCCTTTTTTTAAGAGCTATATCTCTGTTGTCTCGTCGACAAACAATTGATGTCCTAGTCACATTTTTGGTGCAGTTACTAGTTTCTAAATTCTCTCAAAACAGATATGAAAAGTGATAGATTTCTCAAGTACAATGCACAAGTTATTTATTGATAAGCATTCTCTCTACTTGTACATGTGAAGTATGTATATGCGTCTATATGTAAAGTATCATTTACTATTTCAATTTGCACTTTTATGAAAGCTTTGTGTTTTTGTGCGCGTGGGTGGGTTGGGGGGGGGGGGGGGGGGGGGGTTATATAGGGTGTAGATTTGGACGCATTTGTACTTGATCCTGAAAACCATTATACCACGGAATCCTACATGCACCTAAGTCATTATACACATAATTATGCTTTTTGGTGGGTGAAAGTGTTTTGTTGCTGTTGTAAAATTTTACACACAATTTAGCTACATTTCTAAGTTGTAGCATCATTCATTACAGTAAAGAATTCTTATCCAACTTTAAATAATGATTTCCAAGCATCCATCGAGGAACTAAAGATTGTCAATTTTAGAGGAGTGACTTCCTTATAAACATTGTATTCAAGGTTTCTTTACCTAATATGCGGGCAATTCAAAATCAAAGTAGATTTCCAAAGCCATCTATCTTGGCTTGCATATCAGATTTGACTATTCACACATCTGTATATTGCTAATATGAAGTGGATTATTTCATAAGATAGACGAATCAACTTAAGATTTTTCAAGACTCCTTCACTTACTCATCTTAGTTCGGCAAGTTTTACAAGAATTTAAACTAAGATAACCGAGCTCACAAGCCACTCCAAAATCTTGTAATTCGATATTTTCTATGAACCTAACTTTCAAAACTCATTGCTCGCACTCATGTAAACCACTTGTGTCTTTTCGCCAACACACATACTGGACTGTTTCTAAAGGCATGCTAATGGCCAAAGTCTCCATGTGTGAAGAAGGTACCAAACTCGTGTGTTCGAAACAAATGACTAATAAGGTCGTTTGTGTATTAAATGACAGAAAGAATGGTTTAAGGACAAACGGGAGAACTCTTTTCTCTCCTCTTGATATCGGACCTTTATGGGTTGGTTGGAGTTGTGGTTAATGGTTAATAAATAGGTAGCGCTTGAACTTGTTACTTTACGTGACATTTACCAAATTCAGGTATGAAATTATTGTAATCTAGCCATCAATTGGAGTCAAAAAGAATAATGAACAAAAGTAATTGTTTGTAACTTGAATTCACTTGAAAAAGAAAAAGAAATGAAAGTGAGTGAAAATAAAAACAAAAATATGCTTTTACATGGGACAGAAGTCCTCAAAAATAAAATGATAACCGTGTACAAACAAGACCAAAGTGTTTACGTTGTCCTTAGTTCAAAAAACTAGACAGAAATGCAAGAGGACAAGTAGTCGAGATATCCTACTAGCACAAACAGATGGCCGAAACTAGGCGACACTATACACAGGTTTCCGGTAAGCTTTGACTCTCTTTAATCTACATTGCAATTTTTAGTTAGCTTTTTATTTGTTCTCCTAATTTTCATTAGATTCTTTTATCTATATGATGTTCCCCTTCACACACACACACACACACACACACACAAATAGCTTAGTCTTCAAGAAACATCTTATTCTTTATAAATACTCGCTGATGAGATAGTTGAGAAGGGGGTTGATTGAATAAGTTCTTTGTGCATAATGCCACTACATAAGAACAAACAATTCTTTTCTACAACGCTCACTGGACTATGAATACCAGATAATTCAATTGTTACATATTTTTCAAGTTTTATTGACGAATGAGTATCATTTATGTACATGATTGATTAAAAATATAAGATGGTACCAATACGTACATGAAGAAATCGGTACGTACTTTGGTACCGTATATATGACTATGAGTCTGGCGATGGTTCCAATTTGTTTTCTCATGAGAACATCCAATCCTCATTGCTTATTCTTTAAGGGCTGATCTCCCACAAAGGTAGATGTGGAATTACTTACCTCTTCACCATAGTATGGTTTCTGTCTAGTTAAAATACTACATGATCATATGTACTGTAATCTCTCTAATCATTTCGTCCTCTCCTCTATACTAGTACGGAGCAAATGTAAAGCACGTGAATGTAATCAAGAGTAATTTTTGAAGTGATATTATTAGTTTTTTTGATCAAATAATAAAATTCAATTATGTTCTTATTTCTTTTTTGACTTGTTCTAGAAGAAATGTATATTTGATGTTTGTAATTGTGATCAATATTTGGAAATCTTCTTTGCAGGCTTCCGGATTGAAGAAATGTTAAATGTTACTGTTGAAAAGAAAAGTAAATGGAGAAACTAAAAGAATAAATTTACATATTTGTTTTTTATAATTTGTTAGATTGGTTTATGATATACAGTAAAGATTTATAATTTTCATCGTTTTATTGTAGTTTGGTTTGGTTTCGTGAGCTTTCTAGATATATTTTTCATATTCATCAAGAGAAGACAAAAATAAAGATTTTTTTTTATTTTAAAAAAAGAATTCCATTGGTTTAAACAATTTTTTTAAAAATAAATAAAAAGAAAATTTTTTTCTTTTTCTTTTTTGGTTTAAACAAAGATGTTTACAACGAGAGAATCATTATCTGTTGATTGGGACATTGAGGGAAGATGCTGGTTTCTTTTCTCTTTAAGCACCAAAAGAGGGAAATGGAATTTTTAGCGAACAATCAATGAGAAGCAGTTTGAAACATTATATATGTCCAAACCACAAACCAACAGTCACAATATAGACAATTACTATGCATGTTATATAAATCAATTATACATAAAACAATATATAAGAATGTTATTATTAATGTACGTTTATGATTTCAATAATAAGATGCAGTGAATGTATATAAAATCAATAATTTTGTGTTATGAGAGTCACTCGCGATGTATACAGTAGGCTTTTGATTTTTAGCATGTAGAATAAGAAGATTTTAGTTTTATACTTTATTTTATAATATCATCTTAGCCTTCACTAAAGTGATCTTTGATTTTTATTTTTTTTTGCGCACTGGATCTTTAGCTGTCATTGGATGGTTTTCATCATTTTCTTGTGTTGGATAATATTCTTAAACTTCATGTGCTATCAGTCTTGCTCGGATTCTGTCATTTTCAGCCTTTTTGTCCATTCTAATGATGAAGCTGAATTCTTTTCCTTCCATTTTCTCAAGTTTCTTTCCATTATGCGTAAAATTTTTAGTATTAGACGTCGTTCTTACCTAAATTTTTACAAGGCACATAATTATGAATTTGTGTACCATTTTTTATTGTATCAATTTTGAGACTGGACATCCATCCAATTAAAATTTTGCTTGCATTGAACAATGTTATGAATGCCTGTTAAATGTCTCCGATTACAACCAATTTTAGCATGTACCCGCTTTTATTAGTATCGTTGAATCAGCAATAGTTATGTTAAAATAAACAAATATTCTTAATTTTCCTAGTTTACCTTGATTCATAAGATATTGGAAATTCAAATTTCTCATCCTTACAAGCCCGTCCTTTTTTTTTGTGATTGTAACTTTCTTGCAGCATCTTTTGCATGCTTAGTACCATGGTTCTTCTTTGTTCTCAATAGTCAGTAATCTCGTTTTAAAGAGCAGTACAATTTTCTTATAAAACGGTTGTTAATTTGCGTCGTATTTAAGCATTTTTTTTTCCATTTTATGCATATTAACCTTGTTTTTCATTTTTTTTGTTTTGTTTTTTTTAACAATTTTCTGGTTCTTAACTGATTTTTCACGCATTTCAGTTTCTTTGTTTTTTTTTTTTAGTTTTACAATTATTTAATTATTTACTAACCTGAAAATACAAGAAAAAGAAAATATATCATAGTTCTCACTACCCAATATTTAGAAAACTCTCATTATCCAATGTTTATTTCATTTCAATCAAATTAGATAGGGAGTGATAAAGGAATTTCTTTGTTTTTGTTTTTATTTGTCATGAGACTTTTCATTTCCCAATGTTTAAAACATGTTCAGTATCCAATGCTCATTTAATTTTAACCAAATTTAAAAATGAGTCATAAATGGAGGGTATAATTGTTATTAGCTTAATTAACAGATGATATAATCGTTCAAAAATGATTTACAACATTCGTACTTTTATAAGCAGTATAGATTTCTTTTGTTGGTCTGTTATTGTATTTGATAGCCCTTTAGGTTGTGGGTGTGGTGTCAACATAATGACACGCATTTATGGATGGAACAGGAGATGCTAGTTTAGGCACTGAAGAAGAATATCCTTATAATGAAGCCTTTTTGGAACGTTCGATTTTCCCCACGCAAATTTTTTTTAGGTCAATTTTAATTACTTGTAAAGATGGTCAATAAAATGAATACGCCCACCATTGGAGCATTCGAGGGGAGAGGAAGGAAGGAGGAAAACCACAAAGAATGGGTAGAAGTGGATTCTAAGATATTTCTTCAAGTCTTAATTTAAAGATACCCATGACGTTTACCAAAAAAAAGGATAATCGTGATGTAGTTCAAATATCATATGCATTGCCATTTATTTATCTATATCTATCTATGCTATATATAATAGAATTTTTTTTTTCATAAACACCTCTTTTGATGTAACATAACTACCTATTTAGAATTCAAACTAGTGGCATTTTAAAAGCATTTTTAACAAGTGACACAAAATGAGTATTTTAAATAGTAAATAACTATCTATAATGACATATTCTGCTTTTACAATTAAAATTCATTACAAAGGTGAAGTTAAAATTAAATCTAAAAGGCATTTGATACGATGATAATATTTTGCTAACTTATTTTTCCATATGCATGGCTATTTTTCTACAATGCGAGTTTCATTTTATGGAATGTGACAATAAATAGTTATACGTGATGCTTGATTTTTTTTAACAAGATTGATATTATATACTTTATTTTTTCAACGGTGATTAGTCCTATGTAATGCCATTTGTTAATCTATGTTTCTACCTATATATACATTGTAAGGAGAACATCAATACCTGTATTACATAATTGTATACATAAAACTAAGACACTTGACATTCTTACAAAATTCTTTAAAAGTGAAAAAAATAAAATAAATAGTAAGTTACTATGTATAAGGACATATTCAGTTTTCCTAATTTAAAATTTATTGAAAAATGTAGTTAACATAAAACTCTAATAAGTACGAGTATTTTATAAAAATATCACATAACTTCATTATTGCACAGGCATTGTAGATACCAAAGTAACTAGTATTTCACTTATATGAATGCTTTTCTTTTCATTATTAGATATACTGCACACGCATTGTGTGTCTCGCGATCCTTGTTAATTACGAGTGTGAGCACCTTATGATTAAATATTTTTTTCACTTTCTATTGTATTCTTTATTTAAAAGGTCATCAAAGTAGGTAACTATATTGTGTATATAGCAAAGTTGAAGTTGGGAGAATGTAAACTTTCTCTTTCCTACATGGCATGCCTATTATTATGCAATTTGTTATATAACCAATCAAATGAATATCCCATTCCTCTTTCATACATGTCAATATGTTCCATTTAAACATCAATTCCTTAGATTATGCAAAAAATCTGTCGTCTATCTCTTTATCTCTCTCACACACACACACACGCGTGCGTGCACGCGTGCGGGCGCGCACACACACACACACACAATTTAAACTTATATCTCTCATTCCAATCTTGTAACTTTCTTATATTTTAGACAAGTCCAATATTTTATCACGATTTAACAAACATAATCTTCTTCTATATCAGTGCGAGCCATATACATACATATATATCCACACATGTGTGTGTGTGTGTGTGCGCGCGCGCATGTGCGTGTGCTTGTGTGTGTGAGCGAACTCCCACAAGAAGATCTAGAGCGCATAAGCTTTCACCACCACCCGAGTGTTATAAAGAGAAGCGTGCTACCCTTTCCCTTGATTTGAGGTGCAAGAGAAAGATCTATTTTTTTTTGACTTTGACTTATCCATTTACACACACACACACACACAGGGACGTGATCCCTTATCCCCGCAGGCAACTTAAGCCAAGTTGCCAACGAGACCTGACAGTCCATCCATAATGGATGCATGGACCAGATAACTTCTTAAAAAAAATCATCATAAGCTATATTATATAGCTAATGGTAATTTTAACCAAAATGCCTTGCATGTATTTAATGAGTCCGAGAGATTCATAGGCAAATAGGGTAGGGACAGTATTATAAATATCATCATCCGCTACATTAAGTGGTGGACGACGAAGTTACTGGAAAAAAAAAAGAAGAAAAGAAAAACATATCTGGCCTAGCATTGGTAATTTAGCTTAGGTTGCCTATGTGAGCATTTTATCAACATATATATATATATATATATATATATATATATATGTGTGTGTGTGTGTGTGTGTGTGTGTGTGTGTGTGTGTGTGTGTGCGTGCGTGTGTGTGTGTGTTCTTATATTTTTTTATCTTATATTTCATATACTTTTATACTCTTGTTGGTGAGTTTGATTAATAGAAACCTCAATGCATAGGTTATTGCTAATACTAGTATTACTACTAGTCACAGTGACACATGTAATGCGTTTGCAAAAGTAAAGTTAATAATATGAATTATGTTAAACTAATTAATCATCACATATAAATATTTATGGTCATATTCGATAAAATTAATCTTAATTTTTAAAAGTCAACATGTCATTAAGGTAATTATCTATAATATTAATGTTTTTGTTTTGTGTCATTTTTTTTAAAATATTCACATGATGTCAAGTGTCATGTTGTGTAACATTAAAAAGAAGAGTGTTACACCAATAGTGTCACTATTCTAGACATCGTGGCACATGCAAAACGCGTGCAAAAATGGAGTTCACAGTATGAAATTTATTGAGAAAAAAAAAATCAAGCATCACGTATAAGTGTTTATTGTCATATTCCCTAAAATGAATTTGATTTGTGAAAATCAAATGTGTTTTTGTAAGTAGTTATTTACCATTTTAACATTTTCTTTCATGCCACATTTGTTCAAAATCTTCTTGGAATGTCATTATCACCATTCTATATAGATAGTTATGTAACACCAAAAGTGGTGTTACACCAAAAGGTCCATTCTCTTTGAAAATAGAATAGATATGGGGGGAGATCATTTCTACCAATCTATATTTAATTAAAAAGGTGAAAATAATATTATTATTATTTCTTCTTATTTTATTACTAATATTCGACATATCAATAGCTTCTATAATGCAATGCACGGGATCAACGCTAATTTAAAATTTAAAACTACCTCCTTAAGCTCTCATACTCTCTAACCCCTCGTGATTTGTAACAAGCTATAACTCTTTTTCTTTTGATCATCATCTCTGCTAATTTTTTTTCCTCCCCCTTCTTTCCAGAAGCCACCTTTAATTTGCAATGCCATCATTGTGATCTTATTTTTGTGTGTATGCGCAGACATTGTATGTATCCCAAATGCTAGTCCATATAATATATAATAAACGAAGCGAGAGCTTCTTTGCGCGACACATCATCATAAAAATATGGCTTCTTTACTTAATGTGAAATACAATTGTAACTATTATAAGGGTCACTAAAGATTTAAAATATTATCTTGGTCGGGGTTCTTATTTCATGATAAGTTAATTTTCATATTAGTAAGCCTTATATAACTAAAAAAACTAACTCTAAACATTCTAAAACTCTAACTGATTGATGAACTAACTTATTAGAACTTAATTTTGATTATTATATTCTTAAAATCACTCTCTAATTTGAATATAAAAATTTATATATCTTAAAAACGAAAATAACATACTAAATTTAGAAGAGAAAATAAGATGCCACAATTGAGAATATTATCTTGGATGAGGTTCTTATTCTTGATAAGTTAATTTCCATATTACTAAACCTTGTATAATTGAACACTAATTCTAAACATTCTAAAACTTTAACTAATTGATGAACTAATTTCTTTATGAATACAAAAATTCATATATCTTAAAAACAAAAATAACATACTAGATTTAGAAGAGAAAAAAATGATGCTACAATTGAGAATATTATTTTGGATATGCCACGCAAAAAAAAGATGCTTCTTTGCGGGATACATCATCACAGAAATATGGCATCATTACTTGACACGTCATCACATTATATTTTCAATGTGAAATAGAGATGCAACTATTATAAGTGTCATTAAGGATTTAAAATATTATCTTGGATGTAGTTCTTATTTCTTGATAAGTTAATTTTCATATTACTAAATCTTATATGCTTGAAAAAAGTTCTAAAACTATAACTGATTGATGAATTAGCTTATTAGGACTTAATTTTGACTATTGTCTCTAATATGAATATAAAAATTCATATATCTTAAAAACAAAAATAACATATTAGAAGAGAAAAAAAATGATGGTACAATTGAGAATATTATCTTAAATGGGGTTCTTATTTCTTGATAAGTTAATTTTCATATTACAAAGCCTTATATAATTAAAAACTAATTCTAAACGTTCTAAAACTCTAACTTAGTGATGAACTAACTTATTAGGACTTAATTTTGACTATTGTATCCTTAAAACCTTTATATTATGAATATAAAAATTCATATATATCTTTAAAATGAAAATAACATACTAGATTTTGAAGATAAAAAAATTGATGCTACAATTGATAATATTATCTTGGATGGGGTTCTTACTTCTTGATAAATTAATTTCTATATTACTAAGCCATATATAATTGAAAAACTAATTTTTAATGTCCTAAAACTCTAACTGATTGATGAACTAACTTATTAAGACTTTATTTTAACTAATGTATCCTTAAAACCATTCTCTTTTATGAATATAAAAGATCAAATATCTTAAAAACAAAAATAACATACTAGATTTACAAGAGAAAAAACGATGGTCCAATTGAGAATATTATCTTGGATGGGGTTCTTATGTCTTGATAAGTGAATTTTCATAATTGAAAAACTAATTCTAAAACATTCTAAAAATCTAACTGATTGATGAACTAACTCAGTAGAACTTAATTTTGACTATTGTATCCTTAAAACTACTCTCTAATATAAATATTGATGCCAAGGAAAGTGGGTTTGCAGTCGACGTGGAGGTGCCATAAGGAATGCAGTCCGAGTCAGATGTCAAGTACGCTGATGTGGGACACAGCAAGGGTGGAGCAAGGGCAGAGACCAAGGGCTTCCCAGACAGAGCCTGAGGGTGGCAGTGCTGCGAGGGCGATGGCAGAGGGTGAATACACGACGACAGTCACAGTCCGATACTTAGGTCCAGAGTCAGGGTCCTGTATGTTTCTCTCTTTAGAATTCTAGAGTGAGAGAGTGAAATATGTTCTAAAAATGTTCAAGCGTCTGTCCCAAATGAATTCTCACTACCCTTATTTATAGAGGTTGAGATGATGATGTCATTAACCGACACGTGGCACTCCCCGGGAGTGACACGTCACCGAGGGGGTCCATAGGTGCCGGTGCTTCACCGACTGTCGGATCGTGTATTCACTCGGCCTACCCTGCACAGCGTCACTTGTCTATTGAAATACTAGCTCCCACATCGTCTGTGTGACCAGAGAACCCCCTTGATCTAGCCACCAATCCAAGCCCTTGTAGAGTCCCACAGGCCTGGCAGCAATGGGGAAGACCCGACGTCCAACTGTCAGGTGAACTAGGCACGATGTCCTCCAAAGACCTACTCCGGTCTCAGAGTAGGGGGGTCATAGTCCCTAAGGGTGCCGATGCAAGCACTCAGTGCCAAAGTACTTAGGCCAGTCACGCAGACACCCTTGCGTAGATAGTGTCCAAGAGAATTTGCCTATCTCGTAGGCCGAGGTAGCATCCCGGAGGAGCCATTTACCTATTGGGCCGAGGTAGCATCCCAAAGGAGCCGTCTACTGGCAGAAAGGGGAGTCTTCGTGCCGGAGCATTTAGAGCTCCCTGGCAAAGATAGTGTCCCAGAGAAGTCACTTATCCCCACGGGTGAGTCCTTATGCCAGAGCACTCAGAGCGCGTTAAGGTAACATCCCGGAGGAGCTGTCTACCTAGCGAAAGGGGAGTTGAAAAGCTCCCTAGAGGAGATAGTGTCTCGGATGAGTCGCCAATCCCCGCGGGTGAGTCCTTATGCCGGAACACTCGGAGCGCACTAAGGTAGCATCCCAGGAGAGCCGCCTACCTGACGGGCCGAGGTAGCATCCTGGAGGAGCCATCTACCTGACGGAAGGGGAGTTTTCATGCCGGAGCACTTAGAGCCCCCTGGCAGAGATAGTGTTCCGGAGGAGTCACCTATCCCTGGGGGATGATGCGCATTTCGAAGAGTGGGTCGAAGCATGTTCCACAACCAAGGCAAGGTGCGCATGGTGTGGTGAATGAGTGTGGTGCCCGAAGGCCTGTAAATGATTGTGGCACATGGGCGCGGTGACGAACGTCATGGAGATAATGCCTAGTGCTGGGGCACGTTCTATGGAAGTGGCGCACGGGGGCAGCGACGACCATGGTAGAGCTGTCACATGGGCGCGTGCGACGAAGGTCGCAAAGATGGCCCACGGGCAACAGGAGTCATGGAGTTAGAGCGCGGGCACGGATGATAGAAGTCGTGGAGTTGTTGCGCAAACACATGTGATGAAGTAGAGGAGTTATCGTACAGACGCAGGCGAAGGGAGTAGTGGAGATAACGTCCGGGCGACGGGGGTTACAGAGATGATGTCTGAACGATGGGCGACAGGGGTCGCGGATATGACGTCCGGGCGATAGGGGTCGTGAAGATGACATCCGGGTGACTGGGGTTGCAGAGATGACGTCTAAATGTCTGGGTGACAGGGGTCGCGAAGCTGATGCATTGTCCCTTGAGGAGTAGTGAAGGTGCTAAGGATAGAGGCCAAAAGCCAACCCTTGAGGGAAGGCCAAGGCTGAGGTCGACCCCAAGGGGGAGGCCAAGGCCAACCTCCTTGGGCAAGTGCCAAGGTGCACCGACAGACGACGTGCGATGTGCGACGATCTAAGTGTCATGACTCGTCGCGCGAAGATGAGTTTCTTAGTGACGAAGTCATGCAATGAAAGTAAGAAGTGCACGTGACTTGCGCGTGCATACTTTGACCGTTGGAAGCGTTGAATTTGACTGTTGCATGTGCCGACGTGTCGTGCAATATGGGACCCAAGTGGGCCTCTGGGTGCCATCAGAATAGGTTAGGAACATAAGCCCCCTGCGTGTGGTGTGCGCGGAGGGCCAACCTGAGTGGGCACCGTACGCACAAACACTTAGCAAGATTTGATGTTGTTTGGCCGGTGAGTTGTTGACATCGTCTCTGAATGACGAAAGTGAAGAGTAGATGGCTCGAGCCACCTCGTGCACCACCTACTAAAGGTATGACGACTGGGGCAAGGTGATAGGGCGCTGGGGTGCGGTCACGGATACGGCTCCCTGGCAACGAACGACGAGCTTCGCGGAGACGTCACCCGGGCGATGGGTGACAAGTGTTGCAGAGACAGCGCACGGACGCTAGTGACGGGGGTCGCGGAGATTGCACCAAGGAAACGGACGACGAGCGTCGCGGAGATGTCACCCGGGCGAGGGGTGACAAGCGTCGCAGAGTTGGCCCGTGGGCGTCGCAGTGCCGAGGCACCGCGACGGGCATTGAAACAATGTATAAAAGTAGGTGGTTCGAGCTACATCATAAACCACCTACCAAGGACATTGACATCAGGGGTCGTCGTGACGCGGGGCGTGATCAAAATTGCAAAATAGTTTTAAGTATGGAAAAGTGAGAAAATGGGTAAGGGAGTCAAAAGGTACTACCCCAAAGCACATGAAATTTTGAGTTGTAGTAAAATTGGTATGTTGATTTTTGGTTTTGGTTGGATAGAAAAAAATGTTAAGTGTTATGGAGTGAAAGAGAGGAGGTGAGAGTGTGGGGGGTGTGGTATTTTTGAAGTAAAGACAATAGGTAGTGATGCGAGAGGGAGGAGAGAAAAAAAACTAAGTATGAATTTGGGTGGTGGTGAGGGGAATTAATGGGGTGCTGCCATGGGGTGTATGAGGGGTGAGTAATGTAAGGAAGGGAGAATAGTGTTTGACTTGGGGAGTTAGGAAAGAACGGAAAAAAATGCTAAGTGTTGATTTGGTGAGTAAAGGAAGAAAGTGAGGAGGAATGGAATTAATGAGGAGGGGAGAAGAGAGGGAGGGAGGGGGGGGGTTGGCCTAGGGGAGGAGTAGGGAGGCCGAGGCCGAGGGTGTGGGAAAAGAGGGAGGGTGAGATGAGGGGAAGTGATAGGGGGTAGTATGTGAGAGAGGGGGTTGGAATTAATGTGAGAGGGAGATAGTGTGTAATGATGAGTGGAAAGGCAGAAGAAAGGAAGGTGAGAAGAGTGGGAGAGAATCCCACATGTGGAGGGGGTCTTGGTGAGAGGAAGAGTGAGTTAATGAGCATAAGAGAGAGAAAATATGTAAGAGAGAGAGTGTGTGTGGGGGGGGGGAAATGAGGGAAGGTTGCCTCGGGTAGTGAGGGAAGAGTGAGGAAAAATATGTTGAGTGATGTGAGAAGGAGAAAGAGAAAAAGTAAAAAGTTGAAAGTGATTGGAGAGAGAGAAAAGGAAGAGAGAGAAAGGGAGGGAGGGAATTAAAAAAAATGAGGGAAGAGAGTGTGGAAGTCCCCACATGGAGGGGGATGGGAAGTGGTTGCCCGAGCTTGGGGGCTACCCAGGCTCCTGGGTGGGGGGTGCACATAAAAAAATTGGCCTTTCAAGGAGGAAGGGGGAAGATGAAAAATTTTGTTCGGAAAAATTTTCAAAGTGATGGAAAGAGAATGAGAGGGGTGGTGGAAGGATGAAAAATGTTGTTGATTTTTTTCTTCTAAGTGATGGAAAGAGAATGCATGTGTTGCGTGCATGCCCACGAGGTCGCATGGCCTGAAGGGATGTCGGCTGACGGAGTTGATACTTAGTAGCATGGCTCGAGCAACCCCGTGCACCATGTACAAAGTCGCTGCAATGCAAGGCCGAAGGGGTTGGGAAGGGGTGAAGCCTCTAATGAAGTGGGTGATGTCATTAATGGTGGTGTTAGTAGACTTGTGCAAGAGTAATGCAGCTTGAAAATTTTCTGAGTCTGGAAAATGTAACTTCATTGATAACAAAGATAGGCAACATGCCTTGGTACATAGGGATGGTGTACATAGAAACTTCCAAAATGAAAGAAAAAAAGTACAAGTGTGGAAAATGCACTAAAGCAGGCCAGGGCTTGGGCAAATGGGTCACATGTCCCGCACTTAGAGTTTGAGCTCGCCAGATGCAATCTTGTCGGTGAAGGCAAACTTGAGGCCCCTGCACCACTTGAGGCCGTGACCGACCTTCCGATGATAAGGGCAGTAGTTGGGATGAGCTAAGTATTTAGGGGTTGGTTCAGTGTTGGCATTGGGCAGGGTTATGGCATTGTCGTTTGATCCATGTCTCGAGGAGAATTCTAATAGTCTTCAAGGCACACAGGTATTCCGGGGCAGGCATTGGCTGCCCTCTCTTGTCAGGGCGCCTATCCCTTCCTTGGGACTGACGCTTGCGGTTGTTGTCGTCGTTACTGGCTGCTTCCGTCATTGGGGCCAGGGAAACATGAGTTTGGGGCTTTGGGGTCTTTGATGGGCCGACCGAGTCATATGTGTGTCACGTAGCTTCTTTGAGATGTCCTCAGGACCAAAGCTGGAGGTTTTCAAGGTAGACCCTGTAGGTGTCTTTCATGTTCTTGATGCAAATGGGTACGATGGTGTCATCCTTGCTGAAGTCAGTGCACTCCAAGCACTTGTGATGAAATCATGTGACATAGGTGTTGAGGTCTTCCCCTGGGTTCTGGCGGATGCTGTCGATGTCAACAATGGTCACGTGCTCTGTCTTATAGTGAAACTTGTCAAGGAAGAGCTGAACCATGTCAGACCAGGAGTGGATAGTGCCATCAGAAATCTGATGATACCAAGAGTAGGCGAGGCCAGTCAAGGACTTGTAAAATTCCTAAAGCTTCAAAGTGTCATCCTCCCCGTAGTGCTCCACGGAGCCAGCAAAACGGGTGATGTGCTCGCGGGCATTGCCTTTTTTGCCATTGAATAAGGTGAAGGACGGTTGCTTGTACTTGACAGGGTAGGGCTTGGTAGCGAGGCTGCCAGAGTAGGGAGCATGGCCTGACAGCTTAGAGGGGGAGTGTGGTAAGGATGACTGCTCGAGACAGCGAAGGAGGGCATCAAGGTCATGCTTGGTGACGTACAAAGCATGTGAGGGTTTGTGGCTTGTCGGGATGATCTGGGCACCAGAGCCCCTAGACGGTGCAACATAAGGAATTGAAGGGATGACGATGGTAGATAGGGGTTGGTGGTGGGGAGAAACTTGTTAGGGTATTGTTTACATATGGGTAGTGTTAGCTGTAGAAAGGCCGGTCGTTAGGAAGGGTTGACTGTAGTAAGCCAGGGGAATGACTTGTGTAAGGTTTCAGTTGGTTATGTTTGGGTCAGGCTCCATCTCGATTGAGTCGTGAGTCTCCAAAGTGCTTTGGGCAAGGGTAAGGCGTGACGCCGGAAGCTGAGGTGCCGCGCGTCCTACTGTTAAGAGCCAGAAGGACTAAAGTAGGGGTCGCGACACTGGGACTTGAGCAGTGTCTAGAACTAGCCCAGGCCCTGAAGGCTATATCTGAACAGGAGGGGCCAACCCTAGAACTTGGGATGACACGGGTGAGCAGCGGGCACAGGGTGAGGAGCTCTAAGGCCTTGAGAAGTCAGCGTTTGTGAAGTCAAGACTTGGATTGATTTATGCATTTCTAATATCGCGGCCATGAGAGAAGATTGAGAGTCTTGGAATTCGGTGATGGTAGGAGTAACGTGTTAGATAGTGGCATCGACGATCGCCGCCACATTAGGTGCATCCATCCTGGGGGGAGCCTGGAGTTGGTTGTGACTAGTCTCTTCTTGGTCCTCGAGGTGATGCTCCTCTTGGATGGCTGGGTTGAGACTTTGGCTGGTAGTCCTGGTAGCCCTGCGTTGCTGAAGCATGGTTGTTTGGGTGTGTCAGACAAGGGATGAACTGCACTGTGATGCTCACCTCCCCAACGGAGTCGCCAAAATGATGCCAAGGAAAGTGGGTTCGCAGTTGACGTGGAGGTGCCATAAGGAATGCAGTCGAGTTAGATGCCAAGTGCGCTGATGTGGGACACAGCAAGGGCAGAAACTAAGGGCTTCCTAGACAAAGCCTGAGGGTGGCAGTGCTGCGAGAGCGATGGAGTAGGGTGAATACACGACGACAGTCACAGTCTGATGCATAGGTCCAGAGTCAGGGTCCTGTATGTTTCTCTCTCTAGAATTCTAGAGAGAGAGAGTGAAATATGTTCTGAAAGTGTTCAAGTGTCTGTCCCGAATGAATTCTCACGACCCCTATTTATAGAGGTTAAAATGATGATGTCATTAACTGACACATGGCGCTCCCTGAGAGTGACACTTCATCGAGGGGTCCATAGGTGCCGGTGCTCCACGGACTGTTGGATCGCATATTCACCTGGCCTGCCCGCATAGCGTCTCTCGTCTGTCTGGAAAGACTGGCTTCCACAACGTCTGTGTGGCCAGAGAACCCCCTTGATCTAGCCACTAATCTAAACCCTTACAGAGTCCCACAGGCCTGGCAGCGGTGGGGAAGACCCAACGCCCAACTGCCAGGCTAACTAGGCACGATGTCCTCTGAAGACTTGCTCCAGTCTCGGAGTGACCCGGGGGTCATAGTCCCTAGGGGTGCCGACGCAAGTCCCCAGTGCTAGAGCACGTAGGCCAGTCACGCAGACACCCTAGCGGAGATAGTGTCCCGAAGGAGTCGCCTATCCTACAGGCCGAGGTAACATCCCGAATGAGGCGTCTACTTGGCGGAAATGGGAGTCTTCGTGCCGGAGCACTTAGAGCTCCCTGGCCAAGATAGTGTCCCAGAGGAGTCCCCTATCCCCACGGGTGAGTCCTTGTGCCGGAGCACTCAGAGCGTCAAGGTAGAATCCCGGAGGAGCCGTCTACCTATTGGGCCGAGGTAGCATCCCTGAGGAGTGCGTCTACGTAGCGGAATGGGAGTCTTCAAGCTGGAGCACTTAGAGCTCCCTGGCGAAGATAGTGTCTCGGATGAGTCACTTATCCCCGCAGGATGATGCGCACCTCGGAGACTGGGTCGAAGCATTTTCCAAGACCAAGGCAAGGTGTGCATGGTGTGGTGAATGAGTGTGGTGCCCGGAGGCCTATAACATGATTGTGACACATGGGCGCGGCGACGAACGTTGCAGAGATAATGCATGGTGTCGAAGCACGTACAATGGAAGTGGCGCACGGGCGGAGCGACGACGATCGTAGAGTTGTTGTGTGGGCAACGAAGCTCGTGGAGACGGCGGGCAGGCGACGGGAGTCACAGAGTTGGCGCGCGGGCGCGGGCAACGGGGGTCACGGAGTTGGCACGTGGGCACGAACGACGGGAGTCATGGAGTTGTGGAGCAGATACAGGGGATGAAAGTCGCAGAGTTATCGCGTGGACGCAGGCGACGAAGGTCGCGGAGACGGCACTAGGGCGCGGGCGACGGGAAACCCAGAGATGTCGTCCAGACGATGGGTGATGGGGGTTGTGGAGATGACGTCTGGACCACGGGCAATGGGGGTAGTGGAGTTGACGTCCGGAAGACGGATGACGGGGGTTGCGGAGATGACGTCCGGGTGACGGGTGTTACGGAGATGTTGTCCGGACTACGGGGGTAGCGGAGTTGACGTCCGGACGACGGGCGACGGGGTAGCAGAGATGACGTCCGGGTGACGGGCGACGGGGATCGCGGACATGATATCCTGACGACCGGCAATGGGGGTCACAGAATTGATGTCCGGACTACTGGCGACTCAAAGATGACGTACGAACAACGGGTGACAGGGGTCGCGGAGATGATGCATGGTCCCTTGAGGAGTAGTGAAGGTGCTAAGGATGGATGCCAAAGGCCGACCCCAAGGGGGAGGCCGAGGCCGAGGGGCAAGTGCCAAGGTGCGCCGACGGACGACATGCGATGTGCAACAGTTGAAGAGTCATGAGGCGTCGCGCGAAGATGAGTTTCTTAGTGATGAAGTCACACAATGAAAGTGGAAAGTGCATGTGACTTGCGCGTGCACGCTTTGACCGGTTGGAAACGTTGAATATCGACTGTTGCATGTGCTGACGTGTCGTGCAAAATGGGACCGAGTGGGGCCTTTTGGTGCGATCAAAATAGGTTGGGAACAAATATAAACATTCATATATTTTAAAAACAAAAATAACATACTAGATTTAGAAGAGGAAAAAAATTTATGCTACAATTGAGATTGAAACATTAAAAAATATGTAATAATTGTTTGAATTTTTTCTAAAACTATAAAATTTGCTTACCGTAATTGATGTAATGATTTGTTAATATAGTATAGTAACTTTTAGAATTCTTTTGATAAAATGAAATACTTGATGTTATTTTTTGGATGGGTCCACACAAACAACAAATGACTGTACAATTATTATTTACTAAAATTGTAACAATGATAATAATTATTCATAAATTTGATAGTAGAAAATGACTCAAAGTTATATATTAAACATGTAAATGTATGTACAAGTATGCAAATATTATTTTTAATGTGATCCCTATTTTTAAATTTATTTAAGTTTACAGTAACTATATAAGGGCAATACGAGAATACCTTATATAATGTGAAAACTAATTCGAAAACCCTAATTATATGAATTTTTTAGGATTTGATTTTGACTATCGTTTTCTAAAAATGAAAATAATATTATCTTGAATAGGGTTCTTATTTCTTGATAAGTTAATTTGCATATCAATAAGCCTTATAATTGAAAAACTAATTCTAAATATTCTACAACTCTAACTAATTAATGAATTAACTGATTATGACTTAATTTTAACTATTATATACTTAAAAGCACTTTCTAATATGAATATGAAAATTTATATATAAAAAAATAAAAATAACATATTAGATTTAAAAGAGGAAAAAAATGATGTTACAATTGAGATTGAAGCAATAAAAATAATTGAACAATTGATTCATATTTATTTCATTTTAACATATGCTTACCATATCGATGCAAAGATTTATCAAATATAATATATAGCTTTTAGAATCCTTTTGGTAAAATAAAAAATTGGCCATCTTTTTTTAGATATTACGACACGACCAATAAATGAATGTCTAATTATTATTATTTAAAATTGTAATAATGATAAAGCTTATTCATAAATCTGATAGTTAAAAAGGATTTAAGGCTATATACCAAATATGTTAGTGTATCTAAATGTACGTAAATATTATTTTGGATGTGATCAATGTTTATAAGTTTATTTAGTTTTGCAGGAACTATGTGAGGGTTATATTAGAAAGCCTTATATAAATTGAAAAAAAATTCTAAAAATATATATACTAATTTATTAGGATTTAATTTTGAATATTGTGTCCTTAAAACTCTCTCTCTCTCTCTCTCTCTCATACGATGATAAAAAATCATGTATCTAGAAAACAAAAATCACATATGAGATTTAGAAGAAAAAAATCATTTCATAGTTATTTTAAGTTTATTATAATATAATAAATGCATATATATATATATATATATATACACACACACACACACACGCACACACATAACATAATCATTGCAAAAAATTATTAATGTAATAAATAAGATCAATAGTACAATTATAGGACAATTTTTTGCTTTGGTAACACCGTAAAATAATTAAAGTGATTAGATCGCAAATATGAGATTTTGAAAACAAATCACGTATGTATTAGAAAAAAAGTACAATTAAATCAAATAATTCTTAATTACTATATTTGAGAATATTTAAAACCTTTAGAATGTAAAAAAATTTATGTAATTATACAAAATAAACGATTAACTAGTTCGTTTTTGCAAAGGGTCTTACGATCAATGAAATGACTTTTTTTTTATTTATACTTAATTAAATTTTCATAAAAAAAACTATGAGTGCACTTATTAGATATAAAAATTATAATTTGGCAACAAGTCATTGAAGATGTAGAAAATAGTTCGAACACTTCAAAATAAGGACACATCATATTTATCAATGTAATTGTATCGTTACTAGCATCTTACAAGAATTAAAGAAACACACACACATTATGTGGTCGTTCTGTCAAATTCATTTTTGCAGGCAATAATAACTTATTTGAAAGCAATAAGATGTACACATAAGTCCTGTTAAATTTGAAATGCAACTTTATTCCATATAGATTTTTACTTAACCATTATGATTAATAACCTTCGAAAAACATGTAACACGTCAAAAAATTTTGAAGTTAAAGGATTATACTCATATATAACATCTACAATTTAAAAAGGATACTTCATAGCTTGACTACTTTTTAATTTCAACCACAATTATATTTGTTATTTAACTCTATATGGTACCAGCATGACTATTCTACTACTATAAGTACTAAGCCAATATTCATTTAAAATATTACTTAACAACTTTAAGTAAAAGGTTAAATAAGGTAAGTATCTAATGGCTCCACTGTATCGATATCTATTCTTTATAGCCAAATACGAATTTTTAAAAATAATGTTATTGTCTTTTTTTTGTCTCACGATATGTGGTATACATTAATACACTCTTAAAGACCTTATGGTATACTGTATTTTATAAACTGACATGAACTTGGTTCGAGTTACTGACTAGTTGACTATTAATGGTAGTAACAATCCTGCTTTAGGGAGCAAAAGAAAGTAATACATGTCCCAGCAGCAATTTAAGTACCTGTGGTATACTATTGAAACGGCGGAGGATTGTGGTCATATCTAATTCACTAACGAGGCCTGTAAATGCGACCAAGTGTAGGCTTGTTCAAGCATGGCAATTGCGAGATTTAAATTAAAAAGATTCTGTACGTGGTTATCTATGTTTAACTTTTTTATATTTTTTATTCTATTTGTCTCTTCACAAAATAATTTTCTCTCTCCTGCTTCACTTTTTTCCGCCTCCTTCCCCTTATGAAAAACTCATAACATATAGTAACTCATATCTTAAATAACTGTACAAGTCAAACCTGATGAACTATTTTGGAACGGAGAGGATGTGATTTTTTGACGTACAATTGTAATTTCAACATGCCTCCTCACGTGTTAGAAGACTTTATTTGAGTGGACCAACACGTGGGCAATTTATTGGTTGACAATGTCTCTCTTTACTAATTGAATTGTCTGTTAAACTTGAATCGACCATATCATATAAAAACCTCCATTTCAAAACAAATTCGTAATGAACATGACTATTAACCCTGGGTCAACTCGAGATTTCTTTTTGCCACACCCTTCTTTCAGCTGCGTATTGTGTGGAATTGAGTGGAGCGTATATTGGAGTGGAAATGTTTCTTAAATAAAAATACTTGAAACGCAGAACAATAAAATCTAAGGGACAAAAAGGGGCTGCATATCCAACTTGTACATGTGATAATTGAAAATTGACTCCTCAACAGAAAGGGAAAAAAAGAAAAAGAAAAATGCAATCCTTTAGCTTGGCATTAGCCTGCCCCATATGTGGGAGCATAAATTGAAATAACATGTGCCTTAGTTACAACTAAACGAAGAAACAAACAATTTAATGTGCAACAACATGGAACCACCTTGTAGTGTGTTCAGAGAAAGATCATGCATGCATGGTTAATGCCTGAACTTGTTTTGCGTCACTGCCGATCATCCCATCTACATGTCTTGATTCCTTTTTGCCTTGGCAACCTTACTTGCAGGATGATGCAATCTGGCCATGAGAGGTCGAGGTGCCCTTGTTTCCCGGTCGAAACCTCTCACGCAAACAAACCCTGCATAATGCAAAGCGTATGACATTAGCAACTGAAGAATACCTGGCTTCAAAAAGTCCTTCGTTGGGCAGAGGATGATACAGGATTCCTATCGAATCTCTGAACTAGCGGGTACTTATTCGATCTAATAAGCACCATGTTTAGAAAATCAGATAATCTTTAGGTCAGATTTTTCATTCTTCTCTTATGATTTTCCCGTAATGCTTCAGATGAATACAGTCACAATAAGAAAGAAATGCAAAAAACTGAACAGAGAGGAAAGTAGGCAGAAACGGATGTGGAAGTAGAGACAGCTCCAAAACGGAGGGGAGGAAACAGGAAGAACAGCGCCAACAAGAAAGATTCTTCTCCTTCCAATTATTTCTGTATGTATATAGAAGTTGGTTTATCCTATCTCCTTGGTTAGCGCTCATTTTGCCAACCGCTTTCAACCAATAAGAGAAGGAAGCATTCCATACCTCTCCAAAAGCAGTACTGGATCTTCTGCGTTGACAGGCCTAGCAAACGGCAATACTATTTGTTAGTCAACCCTTCCCATTATACTCTAGTCAAAACATAAGATGCTAGACTTTTACCTCTAAAAATTGTTGGCATAGACGTTCCAAAGTACACAGTCCGTCTCGGCAAGTTCCATATCCACGCCCTCGGAACATCAATTGGATTTAAACTGGATGCATGATCAGCAAACATCTGCAAAGCATCTCATAATATGTTATGGCACTATCTAACCTGAAGACAGTGATATTGGATCGCTGGTAATAGCACTCCATCTAAGGAGAAGTGCGTGTTTCTCAAAGTATTACTGGCTTATATGCCTGCAAATTTATTGTGATTTGGTCACAAGAAATAGGAATTTCTTTGTCCTCACTGTTGCTTAACATCATAAACCTGTAGTGGTGAATTTGAAAACTCCAAAAGTCGGCTATTACAGTCGTTTTCTTCTGTGGAGTGTTATCAACCAGTTTGGAATAGAGACTGTTTTATTTACCTCGTTTACTTGGAAGTATGTACCATTGAGTGGAAAGCTTCCCTGCATTGCTGTTCGACATGGTATCTGCATGAAGTATTAATCAAAGTGCAGAAAAATTATAAATGATGTTTTGTTTTATTGATGATAATAGTCAGTACGCATTTGAAGTCGGATATTCCTCACCAGAAGTGTCCCTCTGACTGTCTGTGAATTTTCTTCTCTTATGTTGTTGCAGGAAAAGCACGTGTGCTCATTGCAAAGTTTGCCTGATTCTTGGGACTGGCACCTGATTTCAGGAGGTTGAAATGAATTTGCGGTTTCACCTGGTGGGATCAGAGCCAAATTGTGTAGACAGTAAGCAACTTATCACAGATATTTGTATCATTCAAATCAGAAGATAACGGATCTCTGGTCATACTCATAGCGTCATTTGAGCTTTATGGTATGAAATCTTATCCTAGTTTCAAATAATCACAAATCATGCTATGCTAAGATGTTAGTTTTATGTTGCAAGACTTGAAATGATTGACCTTATATCGAGAGTAACATATACTTGTAACTTATTATGCTTACCAGGTGTCCATATGGCGAGAAGGTATGGACTTGGATCATCTGAATCCCGTTTATCCAACTGTATATTTAGCAAAGTCATATTAGTCTGATAAAGTTTCCCTGCAATCTTCCTTTAGACTAACGGAAAAAGGAAGCGGAATAACTAACATCTTTCACGAGAGGGTGAGAATCTGGAAGTTCATATCTGCAAGAGAATAGCAGGAGGCGTCATGCAACACATTTATGAAATAGGCTAGTTAATAGCATTTAAAAAGCATTAATCAGAATATCTCCTTGTAATACTGGATTATTTGCCTAAGTTTATACTTCAATCTCAATAAAGAGGATTCTCCGTGTTCTGACTGTCGCTATCACCATAGGACTGTGCAGGTTAAAGTTATTATGGCATGGTGAAATTAAAAAAAAGGACCAGGCAAATCAAATGATTCATTCATATTCAAAACATGCTGTAATCGGCTGTAGATCATGAGAACCTTCCGACAGGTATGAACACACACTTAATTGACTCATTTTTGGCTTGGTTATGTTAGCATGTCATCTCTAATTAAGCTACAAACTAGAAGATTGATACTTACACTAGGTGCTCTGTCCGTAGTCGACTCGAATCTTTTAATTTAGGTGTAGGGATGGAAGCAGCTTCTGGATTCAAAGCAACTAGCGCTTTGGATATTTCACCATTTTGCAGTTCAATATTGTTACCCTGCATGTAATGTTGTAAATTCACTGTGAATTCTTCTAAATTGAGCTTGATTGTAGGAATTTCAGTGGGATCTTCATAGAACGCATCCTCGATGTCACTCTCTAAGACTTCTCCTGTTGCCTGCTCTGGTGTTGTTGGTTCCTCAATGATAGGTTCCAGACATCTGTCAATCACTTCTGCTTCCTTGTCTGAGTTGTTCCCAGGTGGAAGTAAGGGCATGGGCTCGTTTGCCACCTCAGGAGTTTCATCAGTTGCTACGGAGACAATGCTTCTCTCTTCTGGCCCTCGGATAGCAAGCCTTGCACTTCACAAGATAAAGTTCAGCACTCAGTCATAGCATATTTGTTTGTGGACATTTGCTGAAGGCCAATAATATGGAAACCGACTATTTTGGAGTAAATCAGCCATAAAAGTGTAAGTTCAAGGTTTCAGCCATATAAAGAATATAAAAAAATTTAAGCTAAGAGAAACGCAATATGCTTGTCCATTCAGTTTGAACGTGAGAGGTGCATACAAATGGTCGACTCCTGGCTGCTCAAAGTACTATTACAGAGAAGACACTTCCATAAGATAAAAGGGAAAAGAAAAAAATGTTTGCAACCTCCTGAATATTGTGGTTAGCCACAGATGAGATCTCCTTCATGAACTCTTCGGTTTGTCCCTAGAGTAAGGTATTCAGTTATTGTACTGTCAAGCTGAATTGTTAATATCGCTGGTCAAAGGTAAATGTCAAGCAGCGTCATAGTAAGTGATTTATCTCATTATTCCTACTTCAGTTATAGAGCTTCAACTAGATGCAACTTCTTTAACAAGAACAAAGAGGTCCAGTGTGATTGTAGCGTAGAAGATGGAGAACTGACGGCTGGTTTGTATCAGAATGTCATGTTAGTAAAAGAAGAAATTATAGTAGCAGAGGAGAACTAAATTCGAACATGCAAGTGAAGCCGAAGCTATTCTTTATATCTGGAGATGCACAGTCAGCAAACCCTTCACCTTTAGAGTTAGAGATGGATGCTACCACAAAAAGTCATGCTTAGAGCTACTCCCCTCCCGTAGAAGGAAACTAAGGCAGATCAAATAGAATGGACTAGATAGATTGTGCTCCGACAGATCGAAGCTAGGCCACACAAAAGAAGGAAAGGTAGGCAGCCTCAAGGATAAGCGGTTGAGCAAGCGAGAAGAGCTACTTGACTAAAAGACTCGAGGAAACGAGTGAAAAGGGGAGAGGAAGATGACTATCTAAAGCCGATAGTCCGGTAGGTCCTTGTAAGGCAAGTGGAAGGAAGTGACTCGACTGATAGGTTTGGCCTCCTTTTTGCCCCAAAGCCTCGGTCCTCAGCAACTTTTATTCCACCAGTTTACAAATTACTTGTTTCCTTTGTTCAGGACACCAATTAATAGAACTTATATATATTATTCTGTGATAGTAGCTCCAGAGCAGAGAAACTTCTGGGTTGCAAAATCCAAAATGGTGACTACAGCGCAGGCTAGTTTTCTTTCTAGAGCCAAAAGGGAATTCAAACTTGATTTATCTTTGCTATGGATTTTATTTAGGTTCTAGCTTCTAACGAAGATAGAAGAAAACTGTGTTCCAAATTATTTTAATAATATCCCGTGTGTTAATCGGGCTCAGGAACGTTTTGCTCATATGTTGTTCAGTTCTAGTTCTTGTTATCAGTTTTAAGCCCTGTTTAGTGATGAAAGTGTTTCATAAAGTTGCAGATTGAAACTAAACAAAAACAAAATTCTGATGCAATAGGTCATGCTGTCTATTATAACCATAAATAGATTCTGGACAGCAGTAGACTGCATACCTTGTGAAAGCACTTGCGAAGTGCCGACATTCTCCTCGCATTGGACATGAATTGCAGTTCGGGTTGCTCTTTGTGCAGAAAACCTGCATTAACATCCAATAACATTTAGAAATCTTTTCAATAGGCTTAGCCACGAAGAGTTCTCCCAACCACATCGTATTTGTGAAACTAATGCCGTACCTTTCCAAATGTGATCATCTGGTAATGAAGTTCATACCTGAAGTTGGGCAGTATATTAGTCATTAAAATGTTCAAGAACTGTTAATAAATTATCAAGAACCGCAGTAGAAGTATAAGCTTCTCTTAATTGTTACAAAGAATCATAGGAAGGAGAAACGAAATTACAATGTCTGGAGATCCAGCTTGCATAGTCTGGGCCATAGATATTTCTGAATTGTCTCCTGCACTGGGTACCTTCAATAAATCGTGCTTAGCGATTTCAAGCAAGGAAAGAATTCAGAATTGCGCAAAGGTTACTTACAGTTCTAGGAGATGCAGTTGGAGTGATTCAGGTAGTGGTTGAAGAGGGACCCACCCCAGTCTTACAGCTATCCGTCCAACATTTGTGTCAACCTAAACAAAGATATATGAGAGAGACTCTCCTCATATAAAGTATACGACTAGTTTCTACACAAACCTTACCGGGAAAGCAAGATGATGAAGTGTTAGCAGGCGTACACACTCCACACTTTTCAGCCCCAGCCCCCTAATACCTAAAAGGAAATCCCTGCAATGTAAAACACGTACGGTAATGAGATGCTTTATATTGTTTCCATTTTTCAGTCCTATATCCAGATACTTTGAAATTAAATAAGAAAATCTCTGCAATTTAAGATTTCATAGCAATCTGAACGTATGAGTTCAACTTATAAGCCTTGACTCAGTTAGCATTTTCAGATAGTATTTGTTGAAATGTACGCTGCATAAGCTAAGAGTAGTTGGTTCGGCATAATTTACTTTGCGTCATCTGGGGGGCAATCTCTCAACCATTCAAGGTCAATGCTTCCATGATCTTCAACCAGTCGGTTGAGGAAACCCTGCAATGGTTAAATCATTACGACCTTCACTTCTCGATCGTTAATTGATTGAATATGTGCTATAAAGTCATTGTAACATCAATCTGATCATAGAAACGACTACTTCTGTAACAGAAATTCCTTAATCCTACCTTCATTCTCTGGGCTAGCACGTTGCTCATCCCGCGTTCCTTAATAGCATCAGCAATCTCCTTGACATTAGCATGCCTTAATGCTTCATAATCAATTGAATCATCTGTCGTCTCGTTTCTGTCTTGCTTACTATTGGACTGCACTCGCTTCCGCAACCTATCCCAGTCAACTGCTTCCTTCTTCTCACTCTCCGCCTTTCCATTTCTTGTCTTTAAGGTATTGGTGCCTAACCCTTCAGCTTGAGTGTCAGCTGTATGACTTTGAGCCTTTGCATTTACTTCAGTTGCTTTATTCTCAGAGAAGTCCTGTGTACTCACATCTATCCCCTCCTCCATGTCAGAAGTTTGCCCATGGGAGTTGCAGTCGCCACAAAGTGGCTGATTCACACCAGATTGCCTTCTAACCAGCGCTTCAGCGGGTCTTTCTTGTGCATGGAATGTTCTTTCAGGTTTTTGAATGCCGTGTATGTTATTTTCAGCATGAGGTGTTTGGGCCATTGGCATTCGACTGTCTGGGCATTTACTTCACTCATATTTTCCACCTCATCCCCCATCCCTTTGGCCACATGGTTTACAATATTTTTCATGGTAATTCCAAAACCAGTTGAAGGCAGAGATGATATACTTTCCTCTACCAACACTTTAAGAGACTGCCTGTCGTTCAATCCTGAGTCCGGTGTCGTGTTCAACTGACTATTACTAGAAGAACAAATAAATTCTCCTATATCACCATTATTAGGACCGATTGGCGAAGAAGTGGAAGAACCTGACAGGTTATTAACACTGCCCAACCTTGGAATTTGACCTTCACGTTCTGGATTTTCACTTGTTAGGTCTTCTGCTTCATAGGTGGATTTGATTCCTCCCGAGGTCTCAAAGAGTAAGGAGTCAAATAAATTTTGTGATGAAACTATTTCTTCATCTGAAATCCCTTTATGCTCATTTTCTGCTTTCCTACTTGTTTCTGACGAGGGGTTGTGTTTTATGTGCTCCGGTGCTTCACGGAATGAGATGGAACTTGTGTCGCATACTTGCTTTGTTCCTGTCTTTTCATGAGAAATGACGCTGCCATGTCGGTCTTGCATACACCAATCAGGTTCTTCAGCAACTATATTTGCATTTGGGGAGCTCGTTTGGTTTGCGGTTGCCAACTTAATTGGGAATCTCGCTGCAAGAGACATGAAGGCAGAGCTGCATACAATGGGAAAGACGTTAGAAACACCAGCAACTTCTCTAAATTTCCGTTGTTACTTTCAAGATCATTTGATTTCTGAATTGTTATAAAACCGTGAGGTTACCTCGAAAGATGGTCTGAAACATTCTGCGTGAGGTACACTCCAATTACTGAGTCAAGTACAGATCCTTTCCACTTTGAGAACCTTCTATCTCCTGAAAGCACCACACGTTTTTATCAATCACATTCACATATCTTGTGCCTAGTACAAACTACACAGCATATTGGATGCTATATGAAGGTGAATTTTCCTATAGATTCAAAGTATAAGTTGCTGTATAATGAACTCAAGTGACTGTATATTTGTATTTACCTTGGAGGTTAAGTTAAAGAATCTGAAAAGAGAATAAATTTTCTTTCAGGCAGTTTTCTGCTGCTGTTTTCCTCAAGTTGTTAAGATTCTTGATGACCTGAAAGTTCGTTAGTCATAAGTGTTGAAGTCGGGAGTTGACTTTGCTGCTAATTGTACCTTCTGGTGTACTAAAGGCGTCTCTCTGCTTTATCCGACAGTTTATTTATTAGATTTCAAACTTATTAGCTTGCTCAATTCTTTTATTCACATTTACAGTTACTATATTGCATAATTCTTTGACTATCTGTACTTTAGCGTGAGTTTACCCTATTACGACTCATCCAGACCAAGAGCACGAACTTGCAAAAAATTGTAAAGGTAGACATAACATTACTCCCTCGGCTATAGAGTATAAACTCTAGCACTCTTGAGTTTTGAGAGGAGAAATATATTTGATGATACCTTGAACAAGATGCATACGAGCAATGAATGATTCTGCACGTCCACGGTAGACTTCCCTTTCTTCTTCCCAATATTTTTCTTTACCCTTGTCTGTTGCTTCAGATCCTTCACTCCCTTCTTTCCACATTAAGAGCTTCCAAATTCTTTCAGTCTCTGGGTCAAGGTCCACTTTAGGCCGTCGCTTCTTTTTCTTGATAGGATCAAATCCCTTGTACAGAACAACTGTGCTCCCTCTTTTGAATGGAACAAGTGCATGTTGCTCTGGCGCATTGATATTTAGACCTTCCAGCCAGCATGTGATTTCATCAACAGAAACTGGGAATTTCTCTTTTCTTCGTCGGCCTACACCAGATATTGACGACTTGCTATTACTAATCTGCGTTTAACAAGTTTAAAATTTCAATCTAATTTGATACCGATCATCATACGCGCTAAAACAGATACCTTTTGCTATCCTGGGCAATTGTTGATGACCATCCAAGGCACTTTTCCGCGGTTTCACATCCTGCTTTTTTACCAGCTTACTCGAATCCAATGTTGCAAATCCTAGCGCGCAATCATATGTAGCCCATCCTTTTGGTGTAGTAGTAGCATGAAATTGGTTGGCACCAGTTTCCTGGTACTGGATCAGAGAGCCCATCAGATTTACAGCAGGTGTTTGTGTCTGCTCAATAGTATGATAACAGTCTCTTTTTAATCCTCTTTTATCATCAAAGTTGGCCATAACTTTTGCCACAAGTTGGGCGGAACTTAACAGCTGCCTTTCTCTGCCAATGTTTAAGGAAGTAGTATCTACTTGAAATGCAATCTCGTTCATTCCTTCTCCACAGGTGTATTGATTCATAGTCCTGTAATCTTTTCTCTCAGGCTCTTGGTATAAATTTGCATTTCCAATGTTCAAATCCCCTGAAACGAATTTGGCAGGCGGCCACAGAGGAAGAAACTGTTCCAATAGCGACATATATCCGTTTGGCACCTGGTTTATGCTCTGGTTGAAATTGCATGTAAATCCTGCTTGAATGTTCTCTCTAACGTAGCCGTTCGACTGGCCTATCTGAAGAGATGATGTTCCAGACACGCTGGTCTCCCATGCACACAATTCTCTGCCTTGAAGTTTCATGTCAAAATCAAAAGCCCCTTTACTCTCTTGAAGCATTTCTGCCTTGTGACTACCTGTTCTTTCCTGGCTTTCATCTCTCCTTCCACATTCTAGGTCAAAATTCAATGATCTCCTGCATGACCTTTTAATTGTGACCGGATCATAAGTAGGAACTTTCACCTCATTCATAAGACTGACCTGTTGAGTTTCTGCAATGTTGAGGCCCTTCTTGCGCACATACTTCCTTTTTCCTGAAGATCGCACATTTGGAGTACTATTTTTGGGGTTAAAAGCTCCAGTACTCTCTTTGTTCTTTTCAGCCCAATGACCAATTATATTGTCCTGACTTTCACATACCGTGCATGCTCTTTCTACAGTTGCAACACTAGAAACTGTTGCCTCATTCATATTATTGGCCTGTTGAGTTTCTGCACCTTTCAGGCTCTTCTTGCGCACATACTTCCTCTTTCCTGTAGAAGAATTCACATTTTGAGTATTACTTTTGGGACTAAAAGCTCCTTCAGGGGACTTGAGGCTCTTCTTGCGCACGTACTTCCTTTTTCCTGAAGGATTGACATTAGGAGTATTATTTACAGGATCAATAGATGCTTTAGTGTTGTCACACATCTCTTCCTGGTGAGTACTTGTTCTGTCTAGACTTTCATCTCTCCCACAGTTTCGGTCGAATTTTGACCCCCTCCCGCATGATCTTTCCACAGGCTCAGGCGTAGGAACTTTTGCCTCACTCCTAACATTTTCCTGTTCAGTTTCTGCAGTATGAAGGTCCTTCTTACGCACATACTTCCTTTTTACAGGAGATGAACCATCAGTAGCAGCGGGCTTTCGACTCCTTCTGGGCTTTCCTTCTATCACTACCTTTGGCCTGTGTTTTTTTCTTCTCATCAACTTCTGCTCTGGTGTCATGTTAATTTGTTCATTTCCCTCGTTAGAAACGCACTTTTCCTTCAGTGACGACGAGTCCAGACTGTCCTGCAAGAGTTCGTTGCTCTGGTTCCCACTAGCTTCCTTACTTGTTGATTTGGTCAAAGTTTCAGGCTTATCTTTCTCTTGAACTTTTTGATGATCTAGCAAAAAACTCAGAATTTCAGACAGTTGGTGGTTCTCCAACGGCTTTGCCAGATCTGGTGTTACTGGCGCAAACTGGAATGAGTTGTCCAGACCCGAGGCTGCATCAGCTTCAGATTGTGGTGAAGAGTCTAGATTAAAGTCGCGGCCGTAAGCCACAGGACTTCCATCTGTAAGAAAACGGTTCACAATCTTTTAGCATTGGTGATTCAGTTATCAAAGGATATGGTAACAGTTTTATCTCTAACCAAATTTGATGGAACTAGGAATTTTAAAGTTGTTGACCTCTTTTCTTCAGCAAGATGTCACAAATGAATATTAAACACAGGTGCATTTACTCAACGCCACTTTTTAGTAGTGCTTTAGGAAGGCTTAACAAGATGATGTATTTCAAGTAGGCTTGCTAACCACCATAGTGAAAATTCTAATACATTAACATGCATGTGACATGCTTACATTGTGTCTTAACCACTCCGTTGATTTTATCTTTGATAGTAATCATAAACTAAACGGAAGCTAAATGTAGCAATTGACAAGCAAACATTTGAGAAAAGGGAGTCATAAATCATAACAAAATTCTTGCCACAAAGCAGTAAGAAGTCAAATTTGCATGACTATTTGCAAATGCTAGTAAAACCACATTATGCATTGTGTATAAAGCGCGCCATAATCTCTTTCTTAGTATTATCAGTTAAATCATGTCAATTGACTAGGACATTTCAAAGTTTGCCCGTGGTTTCTCAATTTCCTCTCTTTCCTTTATATTCTGTTAATGCAGAAAGAATAAATGGAAATGACCCAATGATCAAAGTTTTTAATATAATATGGGAGACAAAAAGATTCAACACCACTAACCGGTAGGCAGGTGACTTAAGCTGTAATGATCAACCCTATGTGTTGAGCTCGAGGGCGAATCAGCAAGCAGCGAACTAGCGGATGAGAACTCTGTCCACTCACTTCCTGTTCGATTATATGAATAAGGATCCGCTCCTTCCATTGCCGCCACTGGTGGCATACTCTGGGTACCCAGTGATCCTGATAAAGGATTACTGTTCCACGCTGCATTGTGAGCACCAAAGCAATGCATAGAGGAGCCAACGTCATGTTGCGCTCCGTCTAGACTCCTCAGGCAATTTGGATTGAAATTTTGAACTCCCCCATCACAATGTACCACCGTCTCTTGCAGAATTTCGCTGTAAATTCCGAGCAAATCCTGCCAATCATCACTTGACACCTGATCCTGTTGCATGTCAACTGAAAATTCAAATCTCCCCTACGGCGAAAAGTCAGAATCTGTGATCAACACGAGTACCCTCCAATTGCCACCCTCCAAGCAGTACATTTCTCGCCAGAAAAGATGAAATTTTGAACTCTTCCTAACATGAAATGAATGAAAATTCGTCCGACTAAAATCCCCCAGCTAACTTTTGGTATCAGGAAACACCCACGTGAAAGAATTCGAAAGGAATGAATTGGAGAACAAAATGTAATGCAGAGAAACGAGTGAGCCCTCTGTGTGCGCTTTCATGCATGAAAGAGTGCCAAGCAAAGGGAACAAGTAGATGCTGTGTGTAATTGGTTCTTGACAAGAGCAAGGGAAAGACTAACCACCACCAACAAAAGAGAAGGAAGACCGGTTCAGCTGGCTCCGGGAGTTGCTCATCCATCTGTGACATCTTCACCATCCTGCTGCTGCCGCTGCCACGCGTCCCCCTCCTCCAATTCTGTTCACGCCTTGCCCGCTTCTCACTCTCCCACTGCCTCACAAGTCACACCCCCCGCAGTATATTCCTGTTCATTCTCTGCAATCCTATTCTCTCTCTTCATCTCACTACAAAACCAAGATATCTCTGATCTCCTAATGTATTGCCTATTCGTGGGCTACAAATCTGGCCTACCGGTGGCAACGGCTTCTTTTTTTTCTGTTTAATCGAATCTCGCCGATGGCGGGTTGTTGGCGGAGTGGTTAATTTGGAATCTGAAAACTATTTGAATGTCTAGAAATAATTGGGGCGGAGTAACAAATATTCATATAAAATTAGTAAGTTTGCAAAAGGTTTAAATATATAAAATTAGTAACTCTTTCCTTTTTCCTTTTTTTTTTAGGAGAGAATGAAGAACATAAAAACAACACTGTAAAAACAACACTGTGATCAAAAGTTATAGAGAAACAGTAAAAACAAGTAAAAATCAACAGCCTTGGAACAAAACACCACAAAGGCACAGAGGACAAATAGCTCTCATCAGGGAAGCTTGGCAGATTGTACATCTGCTAACCATATCTACCTCACACTACAACCTAAATTCAAACGAAAAGAGGCTATTGCTAAGGATAGATCTAAAACACAGGCTGTCCCTTGGGCGATATGCAGAGAATGCACATCTCTGCTATAGTTAGCTATGTTACCCAAAAGATGAGTATTGTTCTCACTCCTGCTTTCATTAGTTTGCATCTGCACAAGCAATTCAGAACGATGATATGCAAGAAAAGATGTTGCGATAACCAATCAGTAGCTGCTAATTATGCAGCGGCTGTAACACTAGGTTCATCTGATGAGGAAATAATATCAGCATATGCCGCAGTTGGAACCCAGCTTGAGTTAAACCTAACCATACCAAAATTGTATTGCAAGGAGCTAGTAGACGCACTATGGGTAGGCTTTGTAATGGAAATAGCACAGAATACAGTAGCTAGGTGAAAAACAACATTCACAAGTATCTGTGACACATTACAGGAATCAACAGGTATAGAAATGCTCAAATTGCACAGTACTTCGCCAATTTCCAGAAGGACGTTTATTCCCTATTTTTCGAACGCAATGTTGGAACCGAGTTGTACTGCTAATCTAAAAAGTCAGACTCTGAATTTGATACAGAAGACTTGTCAACGAAAACTCTATGCCCTTGAATATGAGGGCGTTCCTTCTGCACCAAATAACCCAAAGGAAAACAACAATATGTATCAAATAGAACAGATCAACAATTTTCCTGAAGATCGACTTACTAAAGCGACTCACAAGCCAATGGTGGACAGAAAGCGCGGTAGGAATGTGCTCAAAATAACATTGACAAAGTGCTTGGGTGCGAAAAAAATCAAGAAAGAGATGTTGTTGAGTTTCAGAAAACTGCAAGCACAATGGGCAAGATTCGGAAATTGAGCATTTTCGCTTAACTAAGGCTGAGGAGATAGCTAGCCGTTGATATAAAAATTTCCATATAAACGTTTTGAGCTTTTTCGGCATCAGGAGTTCCAGAGATTAATCCAAACTCTGGAAGGGACTTGGGAAGCTGAGGAGGAAATGTGATTGCTATTGCCTCTCAGATATTTGTAAGTTGACAACGTGGAAAAAATCCCTCCTTTGGCATAAGGCCAGTAACAGACATCCTTGGACGGCAGTGGCAAAAGTACAAGTTGTAGAATTTGGCCAACTAAAGATGAAGGGAATGTATCTAACAGAACCGGAATGTTCACGGAGGAACAAGTCAGTGATGTGCCAAAATTGATTATGATCCGTACGAAAAGATTGTAATTAAGTAGGGGTCATCTGAGGCAACCACCAACCCATCCAGACAGAAATCGACTGACCAGATCGAACCCGCCACTATATTTGTGCTTAAGAGCTCGGTGACCTACCAAAAGACTATATCAGATCCATGAAATTTGTCTAGGAGTGTTGGCCTGAAGAAAAGACTGTCGAGAGAAATATTTCCCTTTGAGAATATTTGCTAAAAGACTATGTAGGTTAGTCCAAAATTTCCAATCTTGTATGACTAATGGTGTGTGATTGAACAACTTGAAATTCCTAAATCCGAATCCACCCAACTTTTTAGATAAGCATAAGGTTGGCCAAGAAACCTGGTGAATAGACATACGCGTCGCCTCCCTGACCACCAAAAGTGTGCGAAAATTTGGTTTAACTGGTTACACACTACAATAGAAAACTTAAAGACTGACATATAGCGCACGAGAAACGAAGAAAGGACAGAGTAAATTAAAGTCGCCCGCCCCTATTTATAAAATTAGTAACTCTGTGTATAATATCTTTGTCATAATAAATGAATTTCAATTCAAGTAAACATGTGTTACATATCCAAGGAAAATTGATGGGTGGACAACTCACACAACTAACTAAGCACCTTAAATTCCTAGACGGCTAAAGCCTCGAGGGTTAGAGAAAATTAAAGTGCAGTGCACAAAATTAACACTAAAGGATATACTTTGGTGGATCTAACTGTTAAGGTTGAAAAAAGTGACACCAAACACAATTTAGTGGGTCTCCCATTTTAGAATGAAAACGGAGCAACACAATAAACTTGAAGAGCTATTCTCGCCCTAACCAACAGCCCAAGTGCAACTATCTTCATCAACATTAGCACTTGATTCTTTTCATTAATCAACCAAAACACACCAATCATCGGGTTCCAAAATCCTTATAACATCCACTCGCATAAAGTCGCTTCCAATGATTGCTGCAATAACTTGATTGGAGAACAAATGCATTTACGATTATGCACAAAAATCAGCTACTTACAACCAAAACAAACACCTAATTATGGCAACAAATCCACAACTTTAAAGCCCGCTAAGCAAATATGGAACTGGGCATTGCCAAAACCTACAACAAACCCGCTCAAACCAACCAACAATGACACAACCACAACCAACTCACATGTCTAGCCTATATCAACACATTCATCATTCAAGCAGCAAGGTAAAACCTTTTTAAAGGTAAGGGGGAAGCCACCTAGCAGGGAAAAAAGGGAGGGAATGGATAGGGTGGGAGAGCCCAATCAACTATTAGATGAGAACTAAAATTGGGGGAGAAAAAGGCACCCACCACAACCAATGAAAGCCTAGATAGATTAGAGACCAGATGACATGAAGGAGAGGGAACAACCTTGTGGGTTGTGTGTATAGGGGGTGGGGGGCGGGGAGAAGTAGGGAAGCTCAAGGGAACAACAGTCAATGGATCCTAAACAACACACAACCTTCATCACACATAAACAAAGATAACTTCTACCATGACATACACAGTGGTTCAACCCACTGTAGATCGTAACGCTATCACGGGAAAATCAAAATAGGAGAAAACAACATTTCCATGAATGATGGACGTCCTCAAGAAAGGACGAAGGATAGAGGGCTCAAAGCCAATCCTATCTAATCTACTGCCCCACGCGCCACCACTAGTCGTTGAATGGCAGTGTTGAGGCAACTGCCCATATATGAGTTTTAGAGAGAATGTATAGAGAAAGCCTTTAGAGAGTTCCTTTTTTAGGAAAGGAAAGTAACTTCTTTTGTAACTAATTTAAAATGACAAAAATATAATATTCTTTCATCCTTTCGAGTGATGAAAAATGAGAGAGAGAGAGAGAGAGAGAGAGTGTGTAGTGGTTGTGCTTAGTGCTTAACATGCGATCATGTGTGGTCAATTGATTATGAAGTTAACTTTCATAAATCGAACAAGATTCATATTGTAACATGATGGTGCTAAGTTATGCAACCTCTCAAATTTGCCGAGGTTCGCAACCTGTTCACAAAATTTACTGTTCCAACATTTTCAAGATAAAAGCAAGGCCTTTGACTCGCAATAAATTCAAAAATACCAATGATAAATAGTTGGATTTACGAAAGTAGAGAGTTTCATCAAATTAATGCAATAAATACACAAGTTTATCCAATAATTTGTGGATACTTTTATGGAGATAAAGTTAGGGAGGGGCTTTTCTTATCACCAAATTCAAGCCTTAGTAATTTAGGATAAACCAAAAAAATAATGTCTCATAGCAAGAAGAACACATTTAAGAGATAATGTCCTTGTGTTTTTAATCGCAGATCTGCCTAATACTATATATATAATAAGTGAAGTGATAAACTCAACGAAATGCCAAAATAGCTTTTATTGCACGACGCATCAACAAGAATGTTCCTAATGTAAAATAGGATACACAAACTATGTCTAGAACATAGCAAGTGCACTAAAGGTTTCTTAAGTTATCTTGGATGACGTCCTTATTTTTATGAATAATTGATTTCACAGGACAAGTAATCTTTATGTAAATAAGCCTCATAAATGGTAAAATACTATTCTAGACATTTTGAAATTTTATGAACCAGCTTACTAACCTATTAAGTCTTAATTTTGGCTATTGCATCCCTAAAACCATTCTCTAATATGAAAATAAGACTCATAGATTTAGGAAAGCAAAAAATATTAGATGTGATTTAGAACAAAAAAGTAATATAAGTATGGAGTTGAATCTGTTTTAGTAATATAAATATTCCTTAATTGATGCGAAACACTGTCCGTATAATATATAGCTTTTGCAATAATTTTGGTAAAGAAATAATATTTCGTTCTTTTAAATGGGACTTCACGACCAAAAGATTAGCTATATTTTCTAATGAATTTAGTTTGTAGGAATTATAAAGCTTACTAAGAAGTCTGACAGTTAAAAAAGGATTTCAAGCTATATACCAAACACATTAGCATCTCCAAAGGTATCAAAATATTTATTCAGATGAGCTTGGAAGAGCTACCTTTTCAATATGTATTCTTAAGGCCACTCACTATTATCATTGACCTTCAAATCTTTCATGTCTTTTTCCTCTCACTGCAAAATGAAGTAAGCTTTGATCTCCTAATTTATTGCTTATCCGTCTAGTATAAATCTAGCCTACTAATTTCGGATGTTTGTAGGTGACTAATTCAAGAAACATAATTTCTTCTTCTTCGGATTAAGTGGATCAATCACCTGATGGCAATGGTGTATACACCTTATTTTTGTATTTTTATTTAAACTTTCTTATTTGTTTTGTTTGGTTTTATTAATGATTAAAAATTTTAAATTTTTATGGGGTTTAGGCCGATTGATATGCAGCTAATATATTTAACTAAGTTCAATAGTGATTCAGTCCAGTCCAGTTGATTAAACCAGTCCAGTTAGTTAGGTTTAACACAAGTCGAGTAAAGATATTGTGATTGGTTAGATGATTAAGGATTATCTTTTGATTTATCCTTGATGCATGTGATTAATCTTTGATTTAGACGAAATATAGAGATAATTCATGAATCTCATACATCCCTTTTTGTTTTTTTTTTCCTTACCGATTTAAGAACAGATAATGTCTCAAATTTTGAAAAAATATCTTAAAATTTTAATAGGTGAACTGGCCAGTTTATCGAAAACCGGCCGGTTCGTCCAATAGGATAAAATGGCCAGTTCGTTGACTTTTTCTTCAAGTTTACAATTTCTAATCAGAATTTTAACTTTATCACGAAATCACAAACTGAGATAGTCATCCTTATCATTTATTGCAGCCAGACCTCTATATAAAATATTTATGGGCTACATTTGAAAGGATCATCTTTTCTCCTTAGAGATTTTATATCATTTCTCTTATAGAAGTGGTAGATCATCTCTTAAGAGAACTTAGCATTTCATACTCATTTTTCTGTAGTCTTAAGTCACTTGCTTTGAGTATCCGTCACAAGCATTCCAGAGTCTTCGAGGCAAGTGCATTCTCGTGTAAAATTTATTGCTTTATAGACTAGTTTAGAATATAAAAATCTAGAGTGTTTTCCCTCCCTGCGATCATATTTTCAATATATAAATTATCAAAAAGAGTCTTTCATTTCATTTCCTAGTTCGAGTCTAAGACCGATGTTTAGGTCGCATGAGTCAAACTACGATGGTTTTTATTTTGGTTGGTCTAACCAGATACGTAGGTCATTTAACCCTTGTTGTCGAATTCAAACCAATAATATTATATTAGAACTAGGGTTTGTTTTATTGCATATATGTATGTTTAAGGCCAAAAATCAATCGAAATGAAGTAGAGACCGAAAGGGTATAGAGGATGCCTAACACCTTCTTATCATATAACTTATTCACCAATCCATTTCTCTGTTTTGAGTTGATTAGTAGTCTTTAGACATTTTCGAGTCATTTTTAGGGTTTTTTTTTCTTATTTTCCTTTTTGTTTGATAAAATAAGGCGGCGACTTCTAATTTTAGACCATTCGCGGGTCTAGGAATTTTTCGAGGCAGTTCATTACAGTGATGACTCCAATTGGGACTAAAAAACTATGAGGACTAGACTTAAAAAGTTTTTATTGCTTTTGGCCTTGTTTTTTCTTTGTAGTGTAGAACAAGTAAAATGTGTTATAAATGTGTAGTTGTGCTCTTACTTTAGGCCTCACACACGCACATAATTAACCCAAACCCACCCATTTGAAAGCAACGGTTGAAACTCCTAGGCTTCTTAGCTATTGGGGAAAATTTCACTGTACTCTCACCTCCAAGGCCTAGTACCAAAGGACCTCCTAATTTCTTGATATATTAAATGACTTGTGTTACACGTACCGATGATCACCCATTATTAACTACCTGAATTATGGGTGGGAGGTATATCGTACAAGTCAAGTTGACAGAGTGACCTTGCACTGGTGTCGAGAGAGAAACCACACACCCAGACCATTTTAGTGTTCTATCCTTTTTTGGGGAATGCCTGTTTTGGCCTATGGCATATTGGTAGGGAAACCAACTAATATTCTATAAACTAACTAGTAGTCTCGTAGAAAGGGAAGACTTTGGCTAACCGACCGATTATTCGACTAAACAACTAGATGGTTAGTCAGTATGTATTATCCTATTGCAAATTCGAACTAGCTTGTTTATGCCCTAGACCCCCCCCAGTACGGTCTACTAACCAACCGGCCGGTTAACTCCTAAGTTACCAGATGATCAGTTAGAACCCTGACCTTCCCAAAAATTTTCAAATCCAGAACTTCCACCCTTTACCAACCGCTCAGTTAACCCATGAGGTTACTGGACGGTTAGCTAGAATCCTAACCTTCCCAGAGTTTTTCAGAAATCCAAAATCAACTCACTGACCAATCGGCCAATTAACCCAAAAGATTACTAGACTGTTAGTCGAAACCCTAACCTTTCAAGAATTTTTGAGAATTCCAAACCTCAAACCCATTGACTAACTAGCTGGTTAATGCACAAGGTTACCAGACAGTTAGTCAGCACCACAAAATTCCACAGAATTTTTCAAAAACCCAAAATTACCCCACTGACCAACCGACTGATTAACCCTCAAGGTCAACGGACGATTAGTCACAAACTTTACCAGGATTTTTCAAAGATTCAAAATTATCCCACTGACCAACAAGGCAGTTAACCTGCAAACTTAATCAGATGGTTAGTCAGCACCCCCACTTTTTTAGAAAAAAATTCAAAATCTCAAACCCTCACTGACCAGCTAACCCACAAGGTCAACCGGCCGATTAGTCAGTTCTCCACTTTTTCAGACATTCTCCCAGAATTACCTACTGAATAGCCAAACAGTTAACCCACAAGGTTAATAGGCCAATCAATCAATATCCAATTCTTGTATGGGTATAAACCAGCTAGTTTAATGTTTTAGATATTGTGATGTGCTCTGATTCCGTGCTCCTATCTAGGCTATGGTTTCCTAGCTTGAGTTATTTTTTTTCCAATTCCCGTTAATCCTTGGGGTAAAAAAGAGCAGTATAGAAATTTCTTTTTTGAAAGGGGAGGGGAGGGAGGGGGTTAATAATATCTAAAATAATAACGCTAAAAGAAGTTTTTGAAAGAGTTCAAAATATTTTCATTTTCTTTCTTAGAAGGAACGTAATGACCTCGTCATTAGGACCAATCCAGAGAGTTTTCTCACATCTCAATTGCTGAAGAATACCCTCACCTCGGAGATATACAGAAACATTATTATAAACAAGAATATTGCTTTGACAGAAACCAATATTCTTGTTCAACTAAACCGTGTAGTTTTTGTGGACAAATACCTGTTGGTCTACAGTGTGAGCTCTGTATGCTCAGAATATGCATGTCATGTGCTTCCCGTCCTTTGTTACCCCAACGCACCGTACATAGTAATCATGAGCATCCACTAACCATTATGAGGGACACCATGCTATGTGATGGTTGCGGCACCGAGGATAAGGATTTGTATTACGTCTGTACCACCTACAAGTTCTGGGTCCATAAGAGTTGTGCTTTGCAAGAAAGTATCATCCAGTGTGGTAGTCACTGTCATCCTCTCACACTATCCTATTATCTTTCCAACAGAATATGTCAAGTTCAGACAATCGTGTGGAATCTGTGATGAGAGACTCAAGCCAGTTTACTGGGTTTATGCTTGTTCTAGATGTAGATATTTTGCTCATCTAAAGTGTGCAGCTCGAGGAGAGACTTAAAATTTTAGGCTGTTATTTACCCCTCGATTTTAAGTGGGCTATGCTTAGTTTATTACTTGCTTATAAGTTTTATGTGCTTGCAGAAATGGTGAAAGTCAGCTTAGAAAAGACCAAGAAAATCTCGATCCTAGCCTATTTTAATTCCTTGCCAATCGATGAATCTACAGATCTCGCGACAAGTTTCTTTCGAGGTGTCAGCCTCAAAGAGATTCAAAGAGGTACAGAGATTAATCTTATCAGTCATGCTCATCAATTAACCCTTTGTGACGTGTCTGATAACATTGGCTCAAAGGAAAATGATGTACCAATGTGTAAGGGTACATCGATATCTCTGACCCATTTTATGTTTGTAGCCAATGCAGTTTCGTACTCCAAAAATTTGTGCCGAGTTAACTCATGAGGTGAAAATGCAAGTCAGCTCAGCACCCACTAATTCTCCATCTAAGGCTCATGATTCTTTCAAACCCTTTACTGCGACATACATATCAATAATAGCAACAGTTTCTATTACCCCGTGTGAAGTTGATTTGAGGTGGGATTTATTATCCCACAGTGTCTCTGAAGTTCACACCCCTTCAAAGAAAACCAGATGATTTGCCTTGCAATGCATGTAGCTTAACTGGAAGAGTTGTGTTTGGATGCAACGTTTGCAAATTCTTTCTAGACACCAATTGTTTCTTTATGCACAAGATATGATCCACACCCGGCTATCCGCCTTTCGACTGGACGAGTTCTACCGTGAGAAATGCCAGCCGGAAGGAGATCTGAACTTTTGGCTCTATCACTGCCGTGACTGTAATCAATCTTTTCACGCTTACATGCCTATTCCAATGGGATGTAAACCAAGGCATCAAGTATAGGGTTACTGCTGAACTTGACGAGCACCCACACCTTCTCAAGCTCGTCCAGAAGGAAAAAGGCAAATGGACATGCAGCCATTTTGATAAATCGTCTCCTTGTGAAACTGCTGCCTTGGCATGTACAAACTGTAACTTTCTTCTCGGCCTATCATGTGTTATGTTTGACCTTAATACTAGTGAAGTTTACTGGCCTAATTAAAAAGAGAAATTTGATTAGCGAGAGAGTATTCTTAACAGTGTGGAAATTTAAGGTTTGAATGGAGCTACTAGATGATATAAAATCCTAGGAGTAACATTTCTTGCCTTCACACAATTTCTCTGCGTCTGTCACTCATAGAGGTGTCAAATGGGCGGGCCGGCCCAGCCCAAGCCCATCAGGCCTCCAGCAAAAAGGTTCAGGGCCGCTGTCAAAGGACCGGGCCGGGCCCGCTAGAATGGGGGAAATCTGAGCCCAGTCTAAGCCCAGGCCCTAGGCCCAACATTTAGAGCCGGGCCCGGGCCTAATTTTTTTTTTGTTTTTCAAAATAATATTATTATTTTACTATCTATTTTGTTATGATTATTTAATAATATAAATATTAGCTTTTTATATGTATTTTAACAGTTATTTTTTACGTACGGTGCCAATACTAATTTATATGTAAGAGGGTGGAATTAGTCGATTTGGTATTTATTGATAAATAAGTTCGGCCCATCTAAGAACGCCAAGGCTTCTTCAATGAGGCTCATTATTTCTCACGGTTCAATTGTAATCTTTGTAATTTAATTCTTATTTTATGTCAAACATATCTTTGATTATTGCACCAAGGAAGAACGATCATCATAATTCATGTTCAGATTCATTGCTCATTCGATTATCGTTGGACACGCACACTTATATAATAATATGTGTATACAATAATACTGGGTTAAAAGAGGGTCTGTGTGTAGGGCCAAAAAAGGGCCAGAAAAGGGCCAACCTTAGGGCCAAAAGGGGGCATTTTTCGGGCCAAAAAATGGTCGGGCCGGGCCAAACTCCGGCCATTTTAGGGCCGGGCCTATTTCTCAAAAAATTTGACCTGGCCCAAGCCCTAAGGGTTAGAGCCAGTCCGGGCCCAAAAAAAGGCCGGGCCAAAAACGGGCCGGGCTGGGCCAGCCCGCGGGCCGCCCCGCCCTTTTGACAACTCTAGCTCACTCATGTGAAGTCAATGTGTGGGGTCAAGTCCCTACCCCTATTCTTGTAAAGTTTCCTGCATTTTGCTACAAGAAGAGTACTGGAACAAGTAAAATCTTGTATTCCCATCTAGAAACTAGTTTTGAACCCGTACGTTACACACGTAAACATTTTTTATAATAATTAGTGAAGTGTTAATTAAGGAAGGTAATATATGACTGTTAATAATAATAATAAAAATAGTAAAAGTGATGATAAGTGCAAGTTTCATCAATTGCAATCTAACTAAATCATCAAGTTAGAGTTACAGCCTTGTGCTTCAACCAATTTAATATTCATCAAGTGAACAATTTTAAAAAGAAAATTTAAATTTAGAATGAAAAATAGTTGACAAAGTTTTCCATCAGCAACATTCACTTTGATGTCTCCAACGTTGCAAATATATCACATAGTCACGTTAGAATGCTTATTCAAAACAACACCGCACCAACAAAATAGTACAACAAACCCGGCCTACAAAATTATTCATTTGTACCCATCAGCATGTCTTCAAGGACCGTCCACACCTTCAACGAAATTCCTTTCAATTTTTTCCAACATAAGTGCCAAATCTCTCATGTCAAAGAACTTCCTTTTTAACTTTTGATGAATACTTTCAATAGGCCATGTAGACGGAAGTGTGACCACAATTACACGAACCAGAGTTGTTATGCTTGGATTAAATCCTTTTCGCTTGAGGCAGTGGTAAATTTTTTCTTTTGCTAGCATGTGAGATCTCACATCGGTGTTTGGATTCGTATTCTGTTTTTCTAATTGAATCCGTAAGGGATGAAGCTTTCTTTCTCTATTTTCGAAATAATTCACTAACTTAGCTAATCATGTAAGTTACAATTAGTGAAAAACAAAATCTCTTTATTAAATAACTGAAAAATCAGGGTTGCACAACTTATTCACTGATATAAACTTACACTACTTTTCCTTTCCTTTTTCTAACTTTTTTTGGATCTTAGCCGAGTCCCAAGTGATTGAGCGCAATCTTTGTATTCAAGAGAGTACAATTTATAAGGAGCACTGGTCACGTTAGGCTTATGGAGTACTAGTCAATCAGCCTAAAGGGTATAACATATCAAAAACATATCTCCAACATGACCTCTCATTCCAAAAAGACATAAAGACAATATGATGGGTTCCAACCTTTGTATATTAGCCAAAGTAACTGCTGAATAGTTCACAATAAAGTCGTACGGTAAACACAACCAACAAAATAGAAACATCACAGGCAAAAACCATTTTTCTTTTATTTACCGCAATCCAAAACCAAATGGAATGCAAGTTTGAAGAGGCAGTAGAACATATAAATCAAAGAACTAATAGATAAAGTACAAGTCAAATCCCCATCTCACCACAAAAAGACATCCCAAAATAATTCCAGAGGACACCTAGAACAAGACTAAATATCATCAAAATAAAGTTTTCTCCTTTCATAAGAAGTAAAGCAAACTGAATAAGGGCATAATCCTATAAAAGTTGACGTAGATCCCATGAAAAATAACAAAGAAAAAGTTAATTGAATATTTCACTAAGTTTTTCTTTGATTATAAATCTCACTTTCAATCAAAAAAGGCCCTGCCATATCTCTCGTTCTTCACAACTTCGACAGTAAAGACTACTTTACCAATTAACGACCACTATGTGATAGATAATGTAACCCAAAAAAGACTACCACATTAAAAATGTTAATGATAAATTTTAAAAACTAAAAATTCTTAAAAGATGAAGAAGATCCCTTACAAAATAAAGAAGGCAAAGTACAACTGAATATTCAAATTAAACAAATGAAAAGCACAGCTTTTTCAAGGAATATAAAGTTGACATCTTAGTATTAATTGTATTGTTGAATAACGATTTAATGCGCTTACCACATAACACGTAATGGGTTCGGAAACATACTGTATGAAGTCTCCGAATATTCCGACGTAGGATCCTTGTTGTTACGAGCCTCCAACACGCTTGATCTTTTTCGTAGGTACGAAAACGGCTACTAGAGTCGAGTTCTTCGTCCACGAACCAAATCCTAGAGCTTGGTGATTGCTCTAGAGAGAGTGCTATAAAGAGAGGGTTATTATTATTGACTTGTGATTTATTGGGATATCTCTAGCCTTTATATAGAGATACAATTAGAGACTGGCTTTACCTCCAACTCTTAGGAGATAAAGATTGTATTTATCTCAAACACTTAAGAGATAAATATTCTCTAAATAACTGTATTTATCCAAACTAACAAATACACATTATCTGTTAGTGGGCGGATAATGGGTCCACTGACCCAATTTATTAACAGCTCCCACTCGCCCACAGACAGGGCAAATAAATCGTACAGTCCCTCTTTATCTCTCGTCCACTCATCTCCTCATACAGGAAATGGAACGTGCGACCTACGAGAAAGGATGTCCAGTTGAGGAGTATTGTATTAAGTTATCACCAAACTAACACAATACATCACTCTAAAAAAATCTCGTATGTACCCCAGATAGTTCAACTACACCAGATTAAACACTCTCAAATCCCTCATAGTGAGCAGTGTTAAACCTCTTATATGTTATGTATTCATGACTCATATCGAAACGAAAATCGACAAAGTCGCCCGGGCTATGAATCACACAACATGATGTAATATTGAACTTTCTTCCCAAAGCCCTCATGTCATTCCAATTAGACCCAACCGCTTTCCTAGACATGCCCCGCGAGACCGCATCATCCATGATCCAAGGGTACATGCTAAAGTAGCGACATTGAGTATCCTCTTCATGACATAGTCTAAGGTGAAAAGGGTACCATATAGGATCAAAAATTTCGATCCAAGTGGCTCACACAGTGACGAAGCAGGGATTCATTCGTCACTCCCACTGTCGGTCTGCATTTAGCACATGCAGTATGATTTGCATGCTATGGCGTAACCCGCAAGGGCGTGTCACATAAATGTATAATAAAATACGCCATACGAATCTAAGTCTAGTCGTTGTACAAGCGCCTAACCTGAGTTTTTCAGCCCAGTCACTCTCATAGTGCCTGCCTGAAATCTCACATTCGGCTGTAAACAGGCTACATAGAGTTGTGGAGATACTCTATGATCGACCTACATTTTTTAGGTCTCATCTTAGCTCCAACTAAGGCGACATGTTTGCTTTATAAGCTGTATCATCTTATTCGCCCACTTGGCGCTTAAGACAATTATGTCTCATCTTGCTCGCTATCTTAGCGCCAAGGTGAATTACCCGTGTGAGTGGGTCAATTCGAGCCTGGTGACACTCTCAATAAGGATGTATATGTAATCACAAAGATTATCCATTCATTCCATAATAAACTCAAATCAAGGAACGAAAAATTTAATGTAATAAATAATGTCAAGTACATAAGATGCCATAAACATATCAAAACCTACGTAGTTCCATACTCCTAATGTGAGAAAGGAAAACATCTCTAGCAATAGGCTTGGTCAAAGGATCAGCCACCATTCTGCCAGTAGGTATATGTTTCATGGTCACCTCTCCTTGCGCAACTAAAGTTCTAATGAAGTGATAACGAAGGCCTATGTGTTTGGCCTTCCCATGATATTTGGGGTCCGTTACAAAATCTAGGGTAGCTGTATTGACACAGTGAACAGTGACAGACTCATCTGCATGAGCTGTAACCCCTAGAGCCTGTAAGAATGACCTCAACCAAACAGTTTCCTAGACTGCTGCTGAACAAGCAACATACTCCGACTCTATCGTGGATAGGGCGATGCAAGACTTTTTCTTGCTGTACCAAGAGATAGCTCCACCTGAAGTGGATATGCGCTCATCTCTATCAGCACCCCAATCAGCATCGCTGTATACTCTCAATCTCAAGTCTCCACCATGATAGCACAGGACGAGATCAGCTGTTCCACGTAAGTATCGAAGAATCCTCTTCACCGCATTCAAATGAGCGGGTCCAGGATTACTCTGATAATGACTCACCATTCCAACGGTGAAGCAGATGTCTGGACGCGTACACAACATAGCGTACATCAGACTCCCAACTGCAGCCGCATAAGGCACTTTGGACATTCGATTCTTTTCCTCATCATTCTTTGGGCATTGGTCTGTGCTTAAAGTACACGCCTTGTCCATTGGAGTGTCTATGGGTTTTGAGTTATGCATATGGAATCGTTCAATGACCTTCTTGATATATGTCTCTTGAGACAAACCGAGAAGTCTCTTTGGACGATCACATATGATTTTAATCCCGAGCACATAATTAGCTTCTCCCATGTCCTTTATCTCAAAAGTTGAGGACAACCACTGCTTAGTGGCGACAATGGAACTCATGTCATTTCCAGCTAAAAGAATGTCATCCACATACAAAGAAAGGATCAGAATATTTTTCTTGGATCGTTTTACGTAAACGCAATGGTCTTGTTCAATAATTTCAAAACCTATAGAGGTAATGGCATGATGAAACCTAAAGTACCACTGCCTAGACGATTGTTTGAGACCATATATAGAACGTTTGAGCCGGCAAACTTTGCGCTCATGTCCCTTGACTTCAAAACCCTCAGGTTGAGCCATATAAATCTCTTCGTCTAGTTCTCCATTGAGAAATGCAGTCTTAACATCCATATGAAAAAGTTCTAAATCCTGCTGGGCGACAATAGCTAGGATCAGACAAATTGAAGCAAATCTCACCACTGGGGAGAAAGTGTCTTCATAGTCCACACCCCGCAGTTGGGTATAGCCTTTTTCCACAAGACGTGCCTTATACTTGTCAATTGACCCATCTGCCTTACGCTTGACTTTTAAAACCCACTTGTTTCCAACAGTCTTGCGCCCTGGCGGAAGGTCAACCAACTCCCAGACCTTATTCTTCTCCATTGAGCTCAACTCATCTTTTATTGTAGCCATCCACTCATTACTAGCAGGTGAAGATAAGGCTTCTTCCATAGAAGTGGGCTCATTTTCATCAATTGGAGTGCACATAAGAATTTCATTGTCAATCTCAAAACGATGACGTGGAACTCTTCCTCGTGCACCTCTACGCAGTTGAGAATCTTGTTGACCTGATGGTCTTGATGGTGTGCTCCCACTGTCTAGGATGCTCCCACTAGGTTGAAGATCACTTATACTATCTTCAGAGACAACAGGATGAGGAACTAATCCCCCACCTTCACTTGGAGATGGTAAAGTGGCTTCAACTTCCTCTAACTCATAGAGGTCAAGATTCTTACTTACGTCTCCAATGCTAGAAAAATCATTCTCTATGAAATCGACATCACGAGACTCTATTTCAGTCTTTCCACCTTTTGGATGTTCACCATACATCACATAGCCTTTAGAGTTTTCTGAATACCTCAAGAAGATACTCTTTTTAGCTCTAAGCCCTAATTTCCCATACTTATGAGAAGTACTATGAACATAACCTGCTAAGCCCCATGGGCGTAAGTTATCCAAATTTGGCTTTTGGCCATTCCAAAGCTCATGTGGGGTGGACTTGACTGATTGTGAAGGCACTCAATTAAGTATATAGACTGCAGTCAAAAGAGCATCCCACCAAAAAGATATTGGGAGGTTTGCTTGCGCCATCATAGACCTAACCATGTCTAACAATGTTCTATTCCTTCTTTCCGCAACGCCATTTTGTTGTGGAGTATTAGGAATAGTAAGTTGCATGCGTATCCCTTTTTCCTCACAAAACTTCTTGAAGTGATCTGACAAATATTCGTGTCCTCGGTCAGTGCGAAGAGTTTTTAAATTCTTCTCTTTCTGATTCTCAACCTCAGCTACAAAGCGTTTGAAACAGTCCAAAGCTTCATAGCGGTGAGATATCAGATACACATAACCATATCGCGTATAATCATCTATCAGTGTAAGGAAATAAGAGGTGCCATGGCGTGCCTTTACACTCATAGGTCCGCATATGTTAGAGTGAACTAGCTCAAGTGGTTAAGTTGCTCTCACAGCCTTTCCAAAAGGCTTCCTGCATGCTTTACCGGCCAAACAAGCCTCACAAGTTTGTAGATTGACTCTTGCGAGTGGGCCCAAAAGGCCTTCTCTAGCCAAACGAGTCATCCTATCTTGGCCTATGTGGCCCAGTCTTGCATGCCAGGTGGTAGAATCATTCACAATATTATTATTCACAACATAAGAATAAGAGGACTGTGAATAATTTAAATCCAATTGAAAAAGACTATCCATGCGAAAACCATGTCCGAACAAAACATCATCCAAAAAGATGTCCAACTTATTACCCTTAAAAATAAAGGAAAAACCACTGTCTAATAAAGCAGTAACTGAAAGTAGATTAAGCCGAACAGTGGGTGCATATCACACATCCTCAAGAATCAATGTGCGCCCAGTGCGCAACTTGAGCTGGTAAGAACCAACCCCTAGCACCTCTTCGGAGCTATTGTTTCCCATGAAGATATGTTTGCTACCCGCTGGAATCCGGTGATAATCTACGAACCCCTATCGATTACGTGCTACATGTTTTTTTGCACCTGTATCCACAAACCACACAGGTTGGGAATGAGCAACCATCACATGTGAGGAGACATATAACTGAGAGAGAGATTCTGAAAGTACCTTCTTCGGCTCAGTGCAATCACGAGCGAAGTGTCCTTTCTGTTGACAGTTGAAGCATTTAACTTTAGACAGATCCTTTTTCCCACCACGTTTTTCTCTCTTGCGTTTCTTCATTTTTCCTTCCTTTGGCGCAGAAGTGCTAGCCTCGCCTTTCTTACCCTTCTTACTTTGTCTTCTGCGCTTGCCATTTGCATTGCGCGATCCCCCTTGGGCGACATAAGCAAGGGTCTTGTCAGCATCTCGAGTCTTGTCCTCAAGGATGACATGCTGTGAAACATCAGAAAAGTTCTTGATGTTTTCACTGTGAGTTAATATCTGTTTCATATTGGCCCATGAGGTAGGAAGGGACCTTATGACAGCTCTGACTTGCTGCTCATCTGTGAGCGCATGGCCAGCATCCCTCAGCTTACCAATCATATTGGACATCATCCTTAGATGTTCACTCATGGTATGTTTAGGGTCTTTTGTGTACTCCTCAAACTTAATCACAAGGCTACGAAGCCGCGTAGTTGAGGTTCCACCAAAAGAAAACTTGAGCTGCTCCCATAAAGCTTTGCAAGTTGGAAGTTCATCATACTGCCCGATTAGATCATTTTGCAAGCTGCTCAACAAGGTGTAGCACGCACTACGATCTTTCTGATTCCATTTCTGGTAGGCAGTGTGGTCTCTTAGGGGTTGCGCCTCAGTTGGCGCGACCATCTCCTTGGTCAAGTGCTCCTCGAGCTCTTTTTGTGCCAAACGTCATAATTGTCTCCGTTAAGTTTCTCACCCTTAACGAGATCAGCTATGACATTCTTGGTAGCCATTATATTCACTACATTAGATTGCGCAAGGAAAAGACATTAATTATACATCCTTCTATTTATTTCAAAAAATTCAAATGAAAAACATAATCCTTCCTCACATCATGAAATCGAAAATTTGCTAAGCTCGTAATCATCTCCCATGTATGTGAGTTGGGAAAAATATTTTTCAAGTAATTTTTCGCAATAAATTTCATCATTATATAAGCCACAATATAATAAATCATCCACATGATAATTTAGAACAATATAAAGTTACACCATGCAATAAAGTGTGCAAGGACTCAACTGAGCCCCATTGGCATTCTAATAACTTATGTTAAGAAAATTCTGACTTGAATAATGTGCGTGCAAAATTACATCCCCGTACAAGGCTTTCTGAAAATATACAGGGAAATAGTAGAATACAACATCTTTGAGAATCCTACTACAAACTACTCCAATAAAACAAATGGAGATGCCGCACAGCACATTATTCTCAAAAGAATTTTCTTAAAACAAGAGTAAACACATAAACATAAGTTTCTTTAGAATGCCAATCTAGTATCCATCCATTTAACCTAAAACCAGCATGCTCAAATAACAAGTTAAAGGGTAATTTAAATGGATGAATAGACAACATTCTCCTTCCAAGGAAAACGAGTGTAAATGCCTTGAAATTGGGTTTAAAGAGGTGGGTTTAAAGAGGTGTGGGCTTGCCAAAAACCCAACAAATATATCAACAAAAAATATGTATTTAAACCATAACAGTAATCAAGGCAAATAAATAAAACATAATTCATCTATGTCATATAACTCTCCATAATATTTATTTCTGCTCACAAATTGCAAAAATTAATATTTGCGCATTTTCGTTTTTTTGGGAACACATAAATACCACAAAAAAATATTTCTAAATGGCCCAAAAATGAGAGATAAATTCTTAAAATTGGTAAACAGTAAATTTATCCCTAATATACCCTCTGGAATTAAATAAAAATTCTGTGTGCATCAAAACAAAATTTTAAAGCTAATTTTTCTAGAAAAAATCATTTAAAAATTAAACAGAACACACACAGAGGGTATTGAGGTAAATTTAATACCATAGAAAAAATACAGAAGCCAAAAAGGAGCTCCACGCGCCGGTGGTGGGTCAAAAAACTGCCGGAAAATACCTCACGTGTCTCCACACGCCGTCGTGCACGTGGGGCAGCCACTGGATTCTTGAAGCAGGCGCGTGTGAAGCACGCGCGCATGGAGCGCGTGGGAATCTATTCGCTTTCTTTCTGGAGCGTGATCGCCCGTGGGCTCGTGGCTTGGCGCGCGCGTGCGTTGCTCAGCTCCTTCGCGCGTGGCGTGCGTGATAGCTGCACTCTCGGCTGGCTTGGCGCGTGGCCCACGTGTGCGGCTTGGCTTAGCGTGTGTCACGCGTTTGCGGCTAGGCTTGAACGCGTGTGGGGCACGTCTGCATCTCGGCTAAAGCGCGTGACGCGCATGATTCCACTGTTCATCTTTTTTGTAGGAAAACCCTAATTTTTCCAGCGCCGCCATGTCGCGATGCCAACTTTCGAAGGCCATATCTCTCTCATTTTTAAGCCAAATAATGCGTACGATATATCGTTGGAAAGCTTATGCAACATAGATTAATTATGTAACAACCGATCATGATAAAAACTGAATATCATGCTCCGAATTGGAGTCCCAAAACTCGAAAAAAATCACAGTTTTCTTGAAAAATAAAATCGTGATTTTTCACAAATCATACATCCAATAATCACGAAATTTTACGGAGTTCATCCTCAATCATAGGAGAACAAAAACATATAATTATTTTTCAGAAAACATGCTCAATAAATTTTGAATTTTTGTAATGGGTCTCGTTCATGTATCCGAAAAAAATCGCAACATGCACATTACTTATACTAGCATGTTAAAGGTGAATCAACAAGTAATCATGCTCTGATACCAATGTTGAATAACGATTTAATGCGCTACCACGTAACACGTAGTGGGTTCATAAACATACCGTATGAAGTCTCTGAATATTTCGACGTAAGATCTTTGTTATTACGAGCCTCCAACACGCTTGATCTTTTAAGTAGGTACGAAAATGGCTATTAGAGTCGAGTTCTTCGTTCACGAACCAAATCCTAGAGCTTGATGATTGCTCTAGAGAGAGTGCTATAGAGAGAGGGTTATTACTATTGACTTGTGATTTATTGGGATATCTCCAATCTTTATATAGAGATACAATTAGAGACTAGCTTTACCTCCAACTCTTAGGAGATAAAGATTGTATTTATCTCAAACACTTAAGAGATAAATATTCTCTAAATAACTGTATTTATCCAAACTAACAAATACATATTATCTGTTAGTGGGCGGATAATGGGTCCACTAACCCAATTTTAACGTGTATCAACCACAGAGAAAAAAAGGTTCCATCTTCTTATAGATAACCCATCGCCACCGTGCCTCCAAGAAGGACTATCCTATGTGAAACCCTTCATTAGGAATAAAGAATTACTGACATATAACTCAAATGGTTTATTATTTTCTGCTTTAACCATATTGCTAATGCTTGCTTGCATTGAACATCTATATGAGCATTGCAATATGAGGGAGGAGCAGCAGCAACTTGGTACTTATAATTTGGGAAAGCTCCACTTACTTCAATGTTGCTTTGAACCTTTAAATTGTTCTTAGAGAATGCATAAATTTCTGAAAAAGGAAAAAACCCTAAAGTAATGAGAATTAATTAGTAAAAGAAAAAGTGACATAAACTGAAATTTTAAAAATCAAGGAGCTCCATCCACTTCAACGTTGTTGTTACCGTTGCTAGAAGACGCTTAAATTTCTACAAAAGAAAAAAAAATCCAAAGTAAGCAGAATTAATTAGTAACAAAAATGTGACATTAATTCAACCAATAATTACAAAATTGGGTTCAAGAGATATAAGAAACTGAAAATGAAATTTTAAAGAGAGAGAAAAAAAAAGAAGTGATTATAGATGAAGGGACGGGAGAGCGTAGAAACATCGATGCTTTGTGGAAACAAAAATAGAACAAATATTGGCAACAGAAATAGCCAAACGGCAAACCAGAAGCTTCAAAGCCACGAAAAAAAAGAAAGATAAAATCAAAGGTGTTTAGACTTTTGAGATACCGAAAAGAGAACCAAAAACATAAAAAACATGCCAAAAATAGTAAACATTGAACATCATCCATAAGAGACTACAAATAAAAGGATTATTTCCCTAAACCAAACAAATCAAAAGAAAGAAATACAGAAACATGTTTACAGAAAGCCCAAAACCCAAAAAGCAAGAACATTCCAAAAACAGAAACATTCACTAATTAAATGCCACCCATGAAAGAAAAAGAAGCCGATCTAACAGTCGCACATGTTGAAGTGCAAAGAAAGTGTGTAACGATAGATCACGCATACTTGATTTTGTTGGTTTATAGAAGTACAAAGAATAAAAAGCTAATCAACACGTCCCTTGTAAATTCGTCTAAAAGTCACACCATACAATAAATCACTCAAATTTTAAAAAGAGAAAGAAAAAGTATTGACTTCTCACCTACGTAAATTGCAACTCTGATACGTTTTCTCCTTTCTGTTGGTGCGTTTATGGAGAAGATATGTAAATAGGAGAGTCCCTTTTTACCGAAGGAAATTATGATGAGGCAACAATTATAGATTTGTAATGTGATAATAATGAAGGATTCCGGAATTATCATATTTATGTGAGAAAATTGAGGGAATAAGCAAGATTTAAGGGATTGGGGCTTAAAAAGAGGAAGAAATTGGATGATGAAATCCGAAATTGATGGTTATAGATTTTAGTCTTCCAAGAGAGGGAGACAGTGAAGAATGAGAGTGTACCCCGGGGGGAGAGAGAGAGAGAGGGTTAAAAATTGGGATAAAAGGTAACTATTCTAAAGATCAGACTGGACACAACATGTGGTGGTCAACGTGTGGTCGTGCATGTGAGAAACTCCTTAACATATCCATTAGTACATATTTGGTTTTCTTCTAAAGATCAGATGCTGTCAAAGAAAATCTAGATTAAATTCAAATTAGTTAAATTTTGATAGTAAAAAATCTAGATAGCATATTAAAGGATAATTATGCAACAAAAGTAGATGATTTTGCAACAAAAAAGAAATTTAAATTCAAATTCAAATTAGTTGAATAGGTAAGAGAAACATGTCATAAAAAAGGGAAAATAAATATACATTAAATAAAAATTTTCATCCATATGATAAAAGGAGAGGTGTCCACATAGGCGGTGACGTGGATACTTTCTTCAGCTTTGGCTTTCGCGCGCGCGCACACACACACATATATATAATGTAGTTATGGGATCTTCCACATCTGTACATGTACAGAAGTGAATGCCTATTACATGTATATGTCACACATAGGCAGGAATGAGTTGAGTTGGGGGAGATTCTGTGGAAATCTTAGTAATGAAAAGTAATTACTTTTTTGTTGGTTAAACTAGAGATTTTGATATATTAGCAGAGGATTCTTTTTCATGCTTACAAATGAAAACTAAAATAACAAGCTTTTAATGAGAAATAAACAGTTTACTATTATAATTACATGAAAAAGAGAATTGCATCTTAGAACCAAGTTTGTATAAACAAGAAATAAACAGTTTACTGTTATAATTACATGATGCCTGATCTAATACAGAAAGAAGAATTTGTAAACATCCGGATTTGTGGATTACTGTCAGTTAAAGCGTCAAACTAAGGTCAATATAGAGATGATGATATCTAAACAAAAAGGTTCGCAGACTTCCTTGAATCAACTGGAGTTCCAGTTTTGATTCCAACTATGAATTGAGCCACACGTCAGCCTAGCAAAAGAGGAAGCAAGTAACGCTCCGAACCCTGATATACTTTAACGAGTTAAATTAAAATTTTTAGCGATGAATTTTTTTAATTAGCGCCGATATTTTAAGTAGCCACTTTTAGCGACAATTAAATTTTTTTTAGCATCCATATACTTATTAGCGACGATTCATCAAAAAGGGATATTGTAACAACCCGTTAATAATCTTTCTAGCGCATAAGTTATCATTAATGTTTATTTTGGACCATTTCGCAATAAGAAAAGTTTAGGTTAAAAATTTATCGACTAATTGAAAATACAGGGAGGGCTTAGGGTGATTTTTTTCCCGTTAGGGTTTACTCTCTCTCTCTCTCTCTCTATATATATATATATATAGGGGCAGCCGTCCAAGGCTCCCATCTAGTTACATCTGACCTACCTTGAGAGAAAGAGAGATTCTAAGAGAGAGAAAGGGAAGAGATCGAAAAGACTTCTTCCGGCGAAACTTTCCGGTAAGGCCTCTTTAAAATCTAGGTTTCTTATATATATATATATATATATATATATATATATATATATGGGGACCGATCCACACCCACCGGTGGAGAAATAACAATTTCTCCACCGAACCGTAGGTAAGAGCAGCGGTTGGCCACGTGGCGCAAAAAGGACGAAAAAGGTGTACGGCCACTGCATTAATGGCAAAAAAGGCACGAGAAATGGCACGAGAAATGGTGAGAAAATGGCGAGAGAGAGAAAAAGGACACCAACCGCATGCACAACCAGCGGTTGGCATTAATATGCCTGCCACGTGCCGTCCCCCACCCCTGCCACGTGGCCCAACCCATGGCCCCTGCCACGTGGCGTCCCCTCCCCCTGCCACGTGGCCCACCAGCATGGCCAACCGGCGGTATTGGCGATGGCCCTGCCACGTGGCATCCCCTCCCCCTGCCACGTGGCCCAACCGCTGGTGGTACCAGCGGTTGGTCTCCCGCCCCTGCCACGTGGAGTCCCCTCCCCCTGCCACGTGGCCCAACCGCTGGTACCACCCGCGGTTGGTCCCCTCCCTCTGCCACGTGGCGTCGCCTCCCTCTGCCACGTGGCCCAACCGCTCCTACAACCCGCGGTTGGTCCCCTCCCTCTGCCACGTGGCGTCCCCTCCCCCTGCCACGTGGCCCAACCGCTGGTACCACCCGCGGTTGGTCTCCTCCTCTGCCACGTGGCGTCCCCTCCCCCTGCCACGTGGCCCAACCGCTCATACAACCCGCGGTTGGTCCCCTCCCTCTGCCACGTGGCGTCCCCTCCCCTCATCCGCAGGGCCCAACCGCTCCTACAACCCGCGGTTGGTCCCTCCCCCCTCCCCTGCCACGTGGCGCCCCCCCGCGTGATGCCCCACCTGGTGTCCTTCCCCACGATGCCACGTGTCGTCCTTCCCTCCCCCATGATGCCCAACGTGGTGTCCTTCTGCCGAAATTTTTTTTTTGCAGCAGCCTTTGACCGCATAAACACCCACCCTTCCTCACTTTTTTCTGTCTTTTTTCTTCTCTCTTCCTCGCTTCTCTCTTTATAATCCCCTCCCCCGAACCCTTCTTCTGCATCTTTTACCAACTTCCTTCGTACTTCATATCTCACCTACATAATCTCCATAACAATACAAATCAAAAAATTTTACGCTAGAAGATCGGTGGATAACCGCTAGAAGATCGGTAGTTTTTTCTTTAAATACATCAAGTCACAACAAGTAAGTATTTTGAATTTCCTTATAATTCAATGTTAGGTTTATACAAATCAGCGTATTACATTTATAGATTCCAAAACAGCGATTTTTTAGGGTGCCAAATATAGACAGTTTTTCACGAATTTATAAAAAATAGCTAGAGCTAGATTTTGCCAAAATGCAAAAAAGAGACCCTAGTTATTCTTAAAGGATCTGTCTCAGGTAAAAATTTCAGATTTTTCCAAAGACTGGAAAGGGGTTAACTGATACGGGGAACCTTGTAACTCTGCAGTGTATTTTAAAATATCAAGCTAGCGCGATTTCGCGCGAAACTTTTATGAGAATCCTAGGATGTTGGGAAGTTCCATTCCCCAGGAATTCGGGCCATTCCGAAGCCGTTACCTATTTTTTTGGCCGAACGGCCCTTTAAGCGCTTGATCCGGACACCGGTTCGCGATTTTTGGGCGAAACCTCCGTAAAATACTTTTTATGTCAAGAATGAATTCAGGAAGCCTCAAGTAGCATTTCGAAGCACTTTTGATATTTTTTTATGCCAGGGGGCATTTCGGTAATTCGCCGCCCCGAGAGGGGTATTTCGGTAATTTTACAGTGCTAAGTTTTTTGACGGACTTTTTAGTCCAGAAATATAATTACAAAACCTGAAATGTTGTTTTGAAGCTGACGTGGCGCGCGTAGGGGTGTTTTGGTAATTTTCCCGCGCCAAGGGGTGTTTTGGTAATTTTCCCGTGCCAAGTTTTTCAAACGACTTTTTAGTCCAGAAATGTAAGTAAACCACCTGAAATGTTGTTTTCAAACAACTATTTTGCTAGGAAGGATCCAGCTTAAAATTCATACCTTAAAATAACTTTTAGTTCAGGAAAGGGTGTGAGACACCCGAAAACTTATTTTGTTCCAGATGTTCTGAACCTTGTGACGCACCGGCGATGACTGCCAGGGGATATTTTGCATAAGTAGCGGGTGTTTTGGTAACTTGCCCCCTTTAAAATTTTTCCTGATATATTTGGTATATAATTGACGTAATACATTTAAAAACTTGACTTTAAAGCGGTTTTGAGGTGTTGGAGGTGTAGGGGCCATCGGGCTATATATTGCTATATAACCACGTTGGCGCTAAATTCAGTGGGAACTAGCGTAATTAAGCGTTCGGAGTGGTGGGAATTGAGGATTTGTTTTAATACATTGAAATAATGACTATTGCTAATGTGTTGGTAAGCTAGGTTAAAGATCCAGTTATAGTTTTGGAATGTAAATATTATGGATATTATGGACGCTAAGTTGGTTTATAATTATATTTTGTTCTTAAAGGTATGAATTTCAGCTCTGGACCTCATGATACATCAATCCTATACGATGACGATGACCACGTCGCGAGGCACGTATTTGACGGTGTCGATAGGGGTGTTTTGGAAACAATTCAAAGCACAAGGCACCTTGAAGAGTGGGTACTAAACGAGGAACAAATACAGCTATTACACCGTCAAAATTTAACCCTGTTCACCGATCCCGGGAAATGGTCTCGACACGACGATTGCCTTATATCCGCTCTAGTTGAACGATGGAGGAGCGAGACGAACTCATTTCACTTCCGGTTTGGTGAAATGACTGTTACGTTAGAGGACGTCGGATTTATACTTGGAATCCCATGTCACGGCAGACCCGTTACTTTGAACGTGCCGTCTGCATCCATAGCGAATATGGCTATGCAGTATTTTCCGGGAATTCCAAGGGCAGCGCTTACAACAAACGGCGTCAAGCTTAAATGGCTGAGAGAGCAGTACGGCGTGCTACCGGATGAATACACTCCTCAAGATTTCGTGACGTATACGAAGGCATTCCTTCTGTATATTATTGGAGCTATATTACTTCCGACGCATTCGAAAAACACGGTGCATCCGAAGTATATGGTGTTCTTGGAGGATCTTGAGGAGGTATACTCCTATTCGTGGGGTTCAGCTGTCCTTGCGCACCTATATCGAGCACTGCATAAGGCTACGAGAAACGGTGCCAAGTCCATTGCCGCCTGCCTGACTCTATTACAGGTATGAGCATTTATTTTCTTGGTAGGATCCTTAGTCAATATATTCGGGATTAATTACTAATTCCATATAATGTTTGCATTCACAGGTTTGGTCTTACGAGAGGCTACCCATGGGTCGTCCACAACCGTTGGTAGATTCCGATGAGACGTGGCCTAGGGTGTGGGCCTGGGGGCCTACGACCAACCGGAGGAGGAGACGGGTAGACCCTCACCACCATCTAAAGTTCTATCGGGGGGAACTAGAGATACTAGATGCATCCCAGGTGACGTGGCAGCCATATGGCAAGGTGATGCATCTGTTGGATGAGTGGTGTTGGCAACTTCCGGTGTCGTACGTGCTGGCAGGTTTGGTTCGGGTGCCGCTCATTCACTTCGAAGAATGTGAGTTTCAGATGCCCGATCGAGCTATGAAGCAAGCTGGCTGTCCACAAGGGATACCAAAACCCGCTGTAGACATGCGGCCATACAGGGGTGGTCGAGGGCCGAACTTCGAGGTGGCTGATGCCTTGATTTTGTTGGGTGACGAGGTGCACCAGTGGAATACCTGGCAGGAAACGTATGATAGCCTTGTATCGCTGAAGCACGACGGCATTAGTACTGAGGAATACTTACAGTGGTTTCTCAGGGTGACGCGCACGAGGGTGAATCGCCCTTCCCAGGTGAAGAAGACATCGTACGCGCCACGTGAGGTCTATGACCAGTTCTGGGCATTGGCCATTGTAAGTCATGCTAGTGTTGTTTGATAATTTATTTGCGCACCTTATCGACCATTTGTCAAATATGATTAGCCATATTTTCTATGCATGTTTTTTAGGTTGACCAGGGCATTGAGGTGTTCAAGCAGCTGGAGTCGTTTGACTGGTTTGTCGCGCAGGCTCCTGACAATCTTAAGAGGTCCATTGAGAAGTACAAGACTGAAGTTCAAAACTTTAGTCTTGCGTACCGGGGTTACGAAGGGGAGCCGTCTAGTCGCCCTCGTCCTGAAGCGTACGACTATCAGCCCCAGAGTCAGGTGTGGGAGTCGTCCGGTCGCCCTCTTCCTGACGCGTACAACTATCAGCCCCAGAGTCAGGTGTGGGAGCCGTCTGGTCGCCCTCCTCCTGACGCGTACGACTATCAGCCCCAGAGTCAGGTATGGGAGCCATATAGTCGCTTGCCTCCAAACGCATACGACTCTCAGTGCCAGAGTCAGGTTCCCCAAGTAGGAATCCAGGCCTCGCGCCCAAGCTTTCGGTCGGACAAAGGACAAGCGACGAAGCCATTGAGGTCGGACAAGATGGCTTGGATCGACCGGCACTACTTCGGGCATGAGCCTGTCAATTCAGCAGACTTTCCCCTTGCGACATTCCTAGGTCATGAGGATATCAGAACGTTGGCGCCGGAGACAGATCTTTCAAATTTTGTCATGAACGCTTACATAGAACTGCTCCGGATTAGAGAGCAACGTTTTAACCGTTCTGAATATCTGAAGCTTAACATGTATCCCACTCATTTTGTGGAATTAACGGTGAGAGAATTCACAGAATGGAGGCGAGGGGGCGGCAGGAGTAAGTGGAAACCAGGTCGAAACGTGTTAGGCATGATGAACGCAGACTATCAATGTCCCGCTGCTGATGCGAACCTTATCATGATACCCTGTCATCATGCAAACCACTGGTTCCTATTAGTTCTCCATCCAGCGTTCAGAACGGTTCACATATACGATAGCCTAAGGGAGGACGAGCCTGGACAGCTGCTGGCACAGATGTACAACGAGTACATCACTTTAGTGGTTAGTATTTATTTTTTGACCTTGGCTCATAGTATATTGTTCTTGTCTCATAGGCTTGATTCTCGTTTTTATTGTTGGATGCAGACTACTGTCCTCTCGCTAGCATGCGGACGGCCACAGGGTGACCCTTGGACGGTCGTGATGATAAAGGACCGACCAAAGCAATATAACGGTCACGATTGCGGGATTTACGTCCTCAAGTACATGGACTACATTGCTCGCTCGGAAGTGCTCAAACACTCCTCGTGGACTAGGAAGGATGCCTTGACGTTTAGGTATAGGATAGCCTGGGAGCTGAAAAAGAATGAAGCTAGACGCCTTCATTACCATTATCCTGACGTGCGTGGCTAGCTGCTGTGATGTTACAAAAAACTGTACCAAAAAGAAATGTACATAATTTTTCGCATGCTATGAATTTGGCGCTAAAATGTGCGCGAATATACCTTTCATATGACGGCATTCGAAAAAAAGTGACAAAAAAAATTACAACTTTTTTCAGAAGCTATCAAATGGGGCCTAAAGTGTGCCCGAATAGGCCCTTCCTAGGAAAACTCAAAAATTAATGTGTCTCGTTTTTCGCCGAAAGTCTTACAAATGGGCTAACTAGCGTGCCTGAAGTGCAATGAGCGGAAAAAAAGTGACAAAAAAAATTACAACTTTTTTCGGAAGCTATCAAATGGGGCCTAAAGTGTGCCCGAATAGGCCCTTCCTAGGAAAACTCAAAAATTAATGTGTCTCGTTTTTCGCCGAAAGTCTTACAAATGGGCTAACTAGCGTGCCTGAAGTGCAATGAGCGGAAAAAAAGTGACAAAAAAATTACAACTTTTTTCGGAAGCTATCAAATGGGGCCTAAAGTGTGCCCGAATAGGCCCTTCCTAGGAAAACTCAAAAATTAATGTGTCTCGTTTTTCGCCGAAAGTCTTACAAATGGGCTAACTAGCGTGCCTGAAGTGCAATGAGCGAAAAAAAAGTGACAAAAAAAATTACAACTTTTTTCGGAAGCTATCAAATGGGGCCTAAAGTGTGCCCGAAAACGGAGTTACCAAAACTATCAATAATCCACAAACCAAATCACAAATTAAAGATTGCACAAACCAAATCACAAATTTAAACATTATATAAGTTCAATTTATACAACTGAAACATTAACCCTAACACTCTTCCTCATCATCGTCCTCCTCGACCATACTGCCAGGTTCGATACCTAACACTTTATAATGGTTTCTCTTGTCATGATCAGTCATCTTGTTACACAACGCACACTTTCGTAATTTTTTTTGACCCGTTGCTTCTTCAATCGGATTCTTCATGCGTATTGCTCGTTTTCGCCCTTTTGTTTGAGAAATAATTGGATCAAAAATGTCGTCCTCCTCACCTTGTAGGTCAGTGCCGTCAATGACTGGCTGTTTGGCTCGATTGAATCTACCGCCTGGAGTTGTCCGAGTAGTCGGAGTGTCCACAGTTTCTGGTAATGCCATCCTAAACTGTGCATGCTTAGCCTTATCCCGTGCGGCTGCTTCAACTTGATACCTGTACCCATCAAATGTCGACGCTGCATCCATTGATAAACCGTGCATGATGTTACAAAGGTGATTATATCGCAGCGTCTCAGATTGCTCGAAATCAACTGAAACATTGGGCACGTAAGGAATGTGACCGTGGACTCTGTTGGCTTCCTTCGTCCACCGTTCCAAGATATACGGTGGAGGGATTTCACTAGCATTCTTGGCGCTCAAAACCCTCAACGCGTGTCGACAAAGTATACCTTTATGCTCAAACAGTTGACAGTTGCAATTAACCAACCCGGTGTCCTTACAAACTGCTACGGTAAAATGTCGTCTGGTCCTCGGAGCCGACGAAGAGCACGGATTGGCGAAGTTCGTCACATTTGTCAAAGCATAAACCTTGATATCTCTGGTGGAATACTCGTGCAACTTTGTCATGCCATATTGATTCGACTTTAGTAGTTCCTCTTGAAACTGTCGAAACATTTCCTTGGTATAGACTTGAGCCGCATGAGCCTCTAAAGGTGAATAAAGTAGTATAGCTCTTTCTTTGCAAACTGTAGCCGCGTCGGCTTCTCTCTCACGGTACAATTGCCTGTCAACGGCTTTCTGCATCTCTAGTACGAACTCCGCTATACTTGAAGACTGGCCTACGTACCCATCAAAGAATGAATTCATAGCTTCGCTTCTCGAGGTCGTAGTCATTCCGGCTGCAAAAAACTTCTTGGTGTAGGCACCGACCCACTGTGTCTTGATCTCATACAACGATTGTAACCATTCGTGATTGTGCAAATAGTAAGTATCCATTAACGTGGCCCACCTCTCCTCGAACACGTCTACCGTCAACGATTTCTTCACACATGTATTAAAGTCAGTCTTGAATGACGGATGGTTTGCATATACATGGTGAAGCCGTTCGGGATATTTGTTGCTTATGTGCCATGTGCACAGGCCATGGTGAGTATCTGGAAGGACCTTAGCGATTGCATTTTTCATTGCCAGATCTTGGTCGGTGATGATGGTCTTTGGAGGAATATGATACATTGCTTGAAGCCACGTTTCAAATAACCACGTAAATGACTCCTCCGTCTCATCCCTAAGCAGGGCAAAGCCAAACGAGATTGACTGATAGTGGTGGTTCACCCCGGTGAACGGAGCAAAAGGCATAGAGTACTTATTGGTGCGGTATGTGGTGTCAAACGTCACAACATCCCCAAAATTTTGGTAAGCAGCTCTAGAACGGGGGTCCGCCCAAAATATAGTACTAATGCGGTTCTCATCATCCAGTTGGAGACTGTAAAAAAATCCAGAATTCTCACTCTGAAGGGACCTGAAGAGATCAAGTGTAGTTTGAGAATCACTCTTACCGAAAGACTCTCTCCTCTGAGCACGAAGTTCATTTCGAAGGTCTACTTCGTTGAAACTCAACTTGTCAATCCCCCCAACCTGGCTTGAGAAAACCCCCATCATCTTAGAAGGTGGAATTTTAGCCTCGGCCATTGTAAAAATTAGTTGTCTGTGTGCCGCGCTTATTTCTCGGTGTTGATGAATTTGACCAATCTTACTGGGGGTCATCAACTGATGATTATGGCTCAACTCCACTCCTGTGACAACCCAATGGTTTTCATTTTTTCGGTGTACTGCATACACATGGGCCTTGCAGCCGGTACCCGGAAATGTGTCCCGTTTTCTTTGTCTTGTTGTCCCTTCGTCACTGATCCGAACGACCGGAGTTACATGCGGTGCTCCTCTATGACACTCAAATAGTCTTGCACAAATTTGATCTGTATTCGCCCGTTTTCTAGTCGTCTTAGTTCTAATACCGAAACCTATCGTTTTCGAATATGCTCTATAGTATGCTTCAACTTCGTCCAGTGCTTGAAAAACTTGACCAACGTAAGGTGGATCAGAACCTTCACAAAAATTATTTCCTCCAGTTGCATCCATATTTATACTGTAATCTAAAAAATAAAAATTATATCATTCTCAACAAGTCATAAATTTAAATAAAAGAAGAATAAAATTTATTTAAACCACCGTCTTTCGGGAAATTTGGTATAATGTAAAATTAGCAAAATAGCCCCCGATGAGCGGCAAATTACCGAAATGCCTCTGGGGGTTCATTATCACCCTAACGCCCCAAATCAGCTTCAAAACAACCTTTCAGGTGCTTTGCTTACATTTCTGGACTAAGAAATCCTTTGAAAAACTTAACGCTGCAAATTTACGAAAATACCCCTATCGGGGATGCGAATTACCAAAATGCCCCCTGACAAAAAAAATCTGAAAAGTGCTTTGAAATGGGATTTTAAGCTTCCTGAATTCACTCTTTAAAATAACTTTTCAGGTGTCTCACACCCTTTCCTGAACTAAAAGTTATTTTAAGCACAAATTTGTGTAATGTAAAATTAGCAAAATAGCCCCCGGGGGTTCATTGTCACCCTAACGCCCATCAAACCAGCTTCAAAACAACCTTTCAGGTGTTTTACTTACATTTCTGGACCGAAAAACTTTTTTTCGGGAAAATTACCAAAACACCCCTCGCGGGGGGGCAAATTACCAAAATGCCCCCTGGCTTCAGAAAATATCAAAAGTGCTTTAAAAAGCTATTTTAAGCTTCCTGAGTTCATTCTTGATCTAAAACGTATTTTACGGATTTTTCGCCTAAAAATCCCGAACCGGTGTCCGGATCGAGCGCTTAAAAGCCCGTTCGGCCAAAAAATTAGCTAACGGCTTCGGAATGGCCCGAATTCCTGGGGAATGGAACTTCCCAACACCCTAGGGTTCTCATAAAAGTTTCGCACGAAATCGCGCTGTCTTGATATTTTAAATTACACTGCAAAGTTACAAGGTTGCGCGTATCAGTTAACCCCTTTCTAGTCTTTGCAAAAATCTGAAATTTTTACCTGATACAGATCTTTTGAAAATAACTAGGGTCTCTGTTTTGTATTTTGGCAAAATCTAGCTCTAGCTATTTTTTATAAATTCGTGAAAAAACTGTCTAATTAAGTTTTCACCTTTAGCGACAATTACGCCCCGCAATCAGCTGCAAAACAACATTTCAGGCGTTTTACTTACACTTCTGGACTTAAAAGTCCGTTGAAAAACTTTTTCGGGAAAATTACCAAAATACCCCTCTCGGGGTGGCAAATTACCAAAATACCCCCTGGCTTCAGAAAATATCAAAAGTGCTTTAAAATGCTATTTTAAGCTTCCTGAGTTCATTCTTGATCTAAAAAGTATTTTACGGATTTTTCGCCTAAAAATCTCGAACCGGTGTCCGGATCGAGCGCTTAAAAGCCCGTTCGGCCAAAAAATTAGCTAACGGCTTCGGAATGGCCCGAATTCCTGGGGAATGGAACTTCCCAACACCCTAGGGTTTTCATAAAAGTTTCGCGCGAAATCGCGCTGGCTTGATATTTTAAATTACACTGCAAAGTTACAAGGTTGCGTGTATCAGTTAACCCCTTTCCAGTCTTTGGAAAAATCTGAAATTTTTACCTGATACAGATCTTTTGAAAATAACTAGGGTCTCTGTTTCGTACTTTGGCAAAATCTAGCTCTAGCTATTTTTTATAAATTCGTAAAAAATTCTATTTCTGACGCCCTAAAAAATCGCTATTTTGGAATTTTTCGAATGTAATACCCCGATTTGTCAAAACGTAATTTTGACGCCCTAAACACGAATTTTAGACTATTGTAAGAACAATTTAAGCGTAACACAATTTAAACAATCAATTGGTATGAACAAATTGAAAAATACTTACTTGTTTTAACTTGATATATTTCAAGAAAAATCCACCGATCTTCTAGCGGTTATCCACCGATCTTCTAGCGTAAATTTTTTTTGTTTGTATGTAGGTGAGATAGGGAGAATGAGGAGGGTGGAAAAAATGATTCGGGGAGGAGGGATTTTATAGAGAGAAAAGTGAGAGAGGAAGAGAAGAACCGTGAGTGAACAGCAGGGAGGGGGAGGGGGGAATGACACGTGGGGGTGGGGGGTAGGGTGGTAATGACACGTGGGGGAAGAGGGGGTTCACGGGTGGGGGAAGGGGGTTCACGGGTGGGGGAAAAGGACATAGGGTGGGGGCCACGGGGTGGGGGGCAAGGGGGGTGACGCGTGGGGGGGGGCAAGGGGGTGGGGTCACGGAAGGCAATAATGCCAACCGCATGTAGGAGTTGCGGTTGGGCATTATTGCCACCATTTTCTCACGAGTTTTTCATTTTCTCGTGATATTTTCGTGAATTTCTCATATTATTTTCGTCATTTTTCGTCCCTTTTCGTCCATTTTGCGCCACGTGGCCAACCGCTGCTCTTACCTGCGGTTCGGTGGAGAAATTGTTATTTCTCCACCGGTGGGTGTGGATCGGTCCCCTATATATATATATAAATATATATAT